>CAUYRH010072672.1:0-28908 GCA_963574655.1 Perodicticus potto
ATGTCTCAGAGGGGAGAGATGCATAGAAATTAGGAAGGCTGCTTGACTTGAATGTGTCTTTCAGAGAGTCACAATTCTGCAGTTCAGCCAGTTGCATTTGGTAAATTGCATCCACATTTTCTTTTTTTTTCTTTTATTTCAAGATACTTTACCCTTAAAAGTCACAACACTAAGCTTTTGGTCCATTCTGCCACTGTACAAGCTACAAATACTTGCTGAGCAGCAGAGGGGTGCTCTTTCATAGCATGTCTGAAAAGTGAATAAAAATACATATAAAACAAATATTCGAATAGTTTCCATAGGAACACAGATAAGTGTGACCCCGTCTCCTAATCTTACATATTGATGCATCTGTGCCAAACCTACTCTTACAAAGACATTTCAAAACTAGCAATAATTAAGTTAAATGGTCCCCCCAAATCCCTTTATTCAAGCTAAACTTGCAATTAACAGCTACAGAATGATATCTACAACATTAATACTAGCTGAAGCACAAGTTGCTAGGTGACGTTTCATTCCACTTTTCCAAGCACAAGACACAGGCAGAGTGCTAACATCCTGCTCTACTTTGGGTAGGTAGTCGGAGTTCTGGATTTGCTGCACGAGTTGCCACATTGGTCCTGACATCACATAGTAGATAGTCAGCCTCTGGAATCCATTGAAAGTAGAAGCAGCAGCTACAGTGTAAGCACCCATATTTTCAAAGAGCATCCAGTCGCCCACATGCATTTCTGGCAGATCACAGCACTCAACTACCTGGTTAAGGCCATAGCATGTTGGTTTCCATATGTTGGATGAATAATACTTCTCATCTGGATTAGGTCTCTTTTGCAGAAGAGGCTTTACATGAGCATGATCATAAATGATGCAAATAAATGATCCATATACTCCATCATTGATGTAACACAAAAAGATTTTTTCACTGGACTCATCATCATCAGAGCCTATCTTTTCCTTTAATACAATTTTTTTGGCAATGATATTAACTGCAAGTGTAAAGGCTGATGCAACATAAAATCTGCCTGGCCACCATCAATATCAAGCAGGTACATGTTGAAACCAACCTCAGCTCCCATGTCAAAGACACAGTGGGCATCAGAGATTGACTGTATGAAGGTCTCAGGATCAGTACAGCCACTTCCTATGTGGAAGCTGACACCAATGACATCAATATTTAGCTCTTTTGCCCGTTTCAAAAGAAGTCTGCTGGTTTTGAATGTGGCACCAAATTTAACACTGAGTTGACAGACTGCTTTGTAATCATCAGTGGCAATCCGCAAAACCAACTTGGCCTTTGGATGTGCTCTGGCAACTTTCATCAATTCAACTTCACTATCTAAAGTCATCATCTGGACCCAATTATTGGTAGTGTACTTAATTTGAGACACTTGTTTACAAGGATTTGCATAGATAATCCTCTTGGGAGGCACCAGGAGACTTTGCACCAATTGTATTTCAGTCTTGCTAGCACAGGCAAATCCTGTCCCAATGGCAGTGAGGGTCTTCACAATGAGTCTACTGTCATTATATTTGACTGCATAAAGGGGAGTGACACAAGGAAGAGCTTTTAGCCATCTTCGGTGTTTCTTCAGAACATCTCCGAGGGCTGGAGCCTGAGGCTCAAGGAGTAGGGCACCGGCCCCATATACTGGAGGTGGCGGCTTCAAACTCAGCCCTGCCCCCCCCCCAAAAAAAAGCTGCAAAAAGAACGTCTCCGAGGTCTGCTACATAGAAGGCATCCTTATCATCAGAAGAGGAAACTTCATTGATTTTTTGATCCAGAATGTCCTTGGCAGTAAAACCTTCATCAAGCAAGTGGCAGTCAAACTCTTCATTACTAATGTTGTTCATGGTTTCTTGATGTTTCTTTGAAAAACTAAGAGAAGGAATTTAAAGAAATACTTCCAGCTTCTCACAAAGCTGGAAGGCAATTCTTCACAAAGGCAATTCTCCAGGAATTCTGAATCCCCCTGCGTGTGTCCTCCGAGCAACAGTGAGCCGGAGCCGCAGGAGGTCGGCTGCCCCTGTTGCACCCGTCAGCACCTGTTTCCCGCCTGCCGGAGACGCCGACCCGAGGTGGCGCCGGAGTAGCTGGCAGAGAGGCGGCCGGGTGGCCAACAACTTCAGGGACTGACCTCCACATTTTCAATGTCAATAGAAACAAGAGAGTAGCTTGAGCCCAAGAGTTTGAGGCTGCTGTGAGCTGTGATACGGCACTCTGCCAAGGACAACATAGTGAGATTCTGTCTCAAAAAAAAAAAAGTCCATGCTAAGGATTGTCCCTACGTATGGCTTCAGCCCCACTCTGGGACTACCACTTCTTAATTCTGGTGAGAGACTGTCTCACCAGATAGATAATGTCTTTTTAGAAAATGAATCAAAAGGCCCTGAATGATGGTGATAGGGTAGGGAAATCGTTGCTTAGCATGAACTTCATTAAATTTTTCTTAGTGATCTGTCAAATGTATTTGTGCCACAAAACAAACACTTTCCTGCTTTTGCTTATCTCTAAAAGAAGAAAATGTTACCACTGGTGTTTTATATTATACTCCATGTTATAGAAATTCCTGACAGCTATGTAGGACATATGTGAATGGGTGGCTAAACTGTATTTTTGTTAGTATAGGGATATGTTGCTTCAACCCCAGAGTGTGAGTTAACTTGTATGTGCAATCTCTAGGAATGATGCATTGAATATGTATTATTTTCCAAGAAATTTCCCCAAAAAACATGCTAACAAATTTCATTTTAGTTTCTAAAACTATACCTTTGTAGGTATTTTGTATCATTGTAAATATAGCCATGCATTGGTAGGTATTTTGTATTGTTATAAAATAGTCAGGCATTGCTTAGCAATGGGGATATATTGGAGAAATGGGTCATGAGGTAATCTTATTATCACACAAACATCATTCAACCTATGTACACAAACCTATAGGGCATAGCTTACTAAACACCTAGGCTATGTGGTATAGCCTTTTGCTCCTAGGCTACAAGCCTGTACTATACTGAATATTGTAAGCAATTGTGACACAATGGTAAGTATTTGTGTATCTGAACATATCAAAACAAAAAAGGCAATGCATTGTGCTATAACATCTTAACTGTTGTGATGCCACTAGGAAGAATTTTTCATCCCCATTATAATCTTTTGGAACTACTGTTATATGTGCATGTGGTTTGTTGTTGCTCAAAATGTAATTTTGTGGCACATGATTGTAATTGAAATACCGTATTTTTATTAACAGTTTTCTTTTTAACACCTGGATTAATATGGAACCCTAGAAAGTACTCATCTTATTTATCAGATAGTGACCATATTTGATAGATACACATGTGTATCTGATGAAATAGACCTTTTTGGGGGAAAGGAGGCTATCTTAACCAAGAATAGGCCTGTATTTTTTTTTTTTTTGTGACACAGAGCCTCAAGCTGTCACCCTGGGTAGAGTGCTGTGGCATCACCGTTCACAGCAACCTCCAACTCCTGGGCTTAAGCGATTCTCTTATCTCAGCCTCCCAAGTAGCTGGGACCACAGGCACACGCTACAACGCCTGGCTATTTTTTGGTTGCAGCCATCATTGTTGTTTGCTGGGCTCAGGCTGGATTTGAACCCACCAGCTCAGATATATGTGGCTGGTGCCTTAGTCGTTTGAGCCACAGGCGCCCAGGCGGGCCTGTATTTTAAATGGCTTCCTAGAGGCCAAGTGCTATCAGTAAGCCAGCTGGTTTCAGTGGTATTTGCAGTTGACTCAGGCATAAAATGGGTGGGTGTGTGGGGGAAACAAACTGTGGATGAATTGAGAAATGGATGTCCGAATATGTGTTTAGAATGATGTCAGTGGCTCGGCACCTGTTGCTTAGTGGCTAGGGTGCTAGCCACATAAACTAGGGCTGGTGGGTTCAAACCCGGCCAGGGGCTGCCAAACAACAACGACAACAACAACAACAAAAAATAGCCAGGCATTGTGTAGTCCCAGCTACTTGTGAGGCTGAGGCAGGAGACTTGCTTGGGCCCAAGAGTTGAGGTTGCTGTGAGCTATGACGCCACGGCACTCTGCCAAGGGCAACATAGTAAGACCTTGTCATAAAAAAAAAAAAAAAAACCGCCTCGGCGCCTGTGGCTCAACAGGCGAAGGCGCCAGCCATGTACACCTGAGCTGGCCGGTTCGAATCCAGCCCAGGCCCACCAAACAACAATGACGGTTGCAACCAAAAAATGGCCGGGCCTTGTGGCGGGCGCCTGTAGTCCCAGCTACTTGGGAGGCGGAGGCAAGAGACTCGCTTGAGCCCAGGAATTGGAGGTTGCTATGAGCTGTGATGCTACGGCACTCTATCCAGGGTGACAGCTTGAAGCTCTGTCTCAAAAAAAAAAAAAGTCTGATCCCTTGAGCTCAGGAGTTTAAGACCAGCCTGAGCAAGGGCGAGACCTCGTCTCTACCAAAAATAGAAAAAATGAGCCAGGGATGATGGTGTGTGGCTGTAGTCTCACCTACTTGGAAGGCTAAGGCAGGAGGATTGCTTGAACCCAGGAGTTTGAAGTTGCTGTGAGCTAGACTGGTGCCCTGGCACTCTAGCCTGGGCAACAGAGTAAAGACTCCATCTCCAAAAAAACAAAATAAAAAATGAAATGTACATATATAGTCATGCACTGCATTACAACATTTTAAGTCTACAAAAGTGGTCCCTTAAGATTATAATACCTACATTTCTACTGTACCTTTTCCCAGTTTAGATTTTTATTTTTTTATTTTTATTTATGTATTTATTTTTTTTTTGAGACAGAGCCCGGCCATTTTTTTTGGTTGCAGCCGTCATTGTTGTTTAGCGGGCCCGGGCTGGATTCAAACCCGCCAGCTCAGGTGTACGTGGCGGGTGCCTTAGTCCGTTGAGCCACAGGCGCCGAGCCCAGTTTAGATTTTTAGATACACAATTCCTTCCCAGTGTGTGACAACTGCCTACAGTATTCAGTGTAGTCACATGTTGTGCAGGTTTGTAGCTTAAGAGCAATAGACTATGCCACACAGCCTAGGACTGTAGGAGGTTGTACCATCTAGGTTTGTGGAAGTATAAAGTTCACACAATGATGAAATCATTTATCAGAACATATCCCTGTCATAAAGTGACACATTATTAAATACAGGGTGGCCATAAAGTTCTTGTGCATTTAAAATTTCAAATTGCACATGAACTTTATGGCCACCTTGTGTATATATAATGAATTATCTTAAAACCCCAATGGGTGAGGGATTACCATCTCTAGGTATTTTAGGGATATCTTGGTTAGTGATTCTGAACTTAAAAGAGGAGGGAGAGCTGAATTGGAAGCCATGGACTTTGTGTGCCCAAGGCTAGATCCATATCCTCTCAAGCCTCAGTTTCCTCATCTGTCACATCCTGACGCTCTTAGAGGAGTGGAGGGACACCAGGGTGATAGAGCCTCTGCTGCGATTCCTGCGTCCAGCTCTACAGGTGCCACAGACCCTTGGATCGTACCAGGCGCCACTGTGAGCTTTGTCTTTGTGACAGGAGCACCTCTGCCTTCCTGTCTTTGTACAAAGAATTTCCTCCCTCCAGCCCTGTGGAGCAAGCACACGGCTAGGAACAATTGGAAATTCTGGATTGGCGTTCCCCACCCCCACCAAACCTGGCCCTTTCCTTTGACCCAGATCACAGAAGTAGCCAAGACACCACCCTGGAGAAAACCTTCATTGTAGGTTGGATGGATGGAGCACCTACTGGGCTTTTATACACTCTGCACGCTTTACTTCCTCTCCCTCGGCAGCCTTGATAAGAGACCTCAGCCTGTTTTACCAGAGAGAAGACAGAGGCTTATACAGAGAGAGAGAGAGACATTTGTTCAAGAGAGCCGTCTGTCCAAAGCAACATAACTGGTAAGCACTGAGCCTCCTGCTCTTCTCGCTGGAACCTACTGCCTGTGAAGCCACGCTCCTTGCTCAGGTGGAAGCTGGGCAAATTGGTTTTGTTGGGTTATTTGGGAATCAGCTACCTTCCTCTCCTAACTCTCTCATTTCTGTCAGAACAGGTGAAATGCTGCCTCCTCCAGGAAGACTTCCTTCAAACCTCCACCCAGTCACCCAGCAAGTTCTGATACTTCCTTTCTCTGGGTCCCAGCAGCAGGAACACAGTTTCCAGGAACTATGAGTAGTTCCACTTGAAGCATGGAAGGATTGAGGCCTTGGGAGTTAGAAGAAAACCTGGTGTTATGGTCTTTATGTTTGTATCTCCTTCCCAAAATTCATATGTTCAAATCCTAACCTCCAAGTTAGGAGGTGGGGCCTTTATGAAATGATTAGGTCATGAGGTGGAACCCTCATGGTTGGAATTAGTGTCCTTATAAAGGAGGCCCAAGAAAGCTAGCTAGCCCCAGTCACCTGTGAGGACACAATGAGAAGGTACTATTTTGAGGAAGGGGGCCTCACTAGACACAGAATCTGCCAGTGACTTGATCTTGGATTTCCAGCCTCCAGAACTGTGAAAAATAAATTTATCTTGTTTATAAGCCTTCCAGTCTAAGGTATTTTGTTAAAGAAGACCCAACAGACTAAGATACCTGGCCTCTCCCTTGAGGCTAGTGGGGAGCCACAGTAGGGTTCTGAACAGGGAGGGACAAGCAGATGTAACTGAAAAGAGGGTGACTACAGCTGCTGGGGGGGTCAGATCCGTGTGGGGCTGGGTAGGAGGCTGCAGCCCCAGCTCCTCCCTGTGGGACATCCAGAGGGAGGGTGTGGGGCCAACCTTCCTTTCACCTTTTCTCTGCCCCTCCTTCCTCTCACTATTCCTGTCCCCTGCCCCACTCCCTGGGGCCCAGATGAGCCTGCCTATCTGATAAGTTCCAGGGAGTGCCCACTTCCTGGCCCACTGCTAATCTCTGAGGGAGTTTTTAGCTGGCTTTTTCTGAAGGTGGTGCTGGCAGATGAGTGCTGGGCAGGCAGGGCAGCAAGCCTTGGGGCAGTGAGAGAAGAGGGCCCTGAGCCCCCATTGTGGCTGGGAGCAGATGTTGGGGGAGGGGCTGAGAATCCTGGGGCAAGTCCTAAAACTGCTACTCTGGGCTGACTCAAATCCTCTTGCCCTTCTTATCAGGCCTGAGGAGCGATAAGGGGCCAGTTCCTGGACTGCAGGTTGTAGGCCTTTGTCGAGGGCCGCCAGGAAGTGACTTGTGGGTTTTGCCGTGGCTTAAAGAATGGGCTGATTCACCAGGGTGGGGGACTGGGTGTGCCTGGGGAAGCCTGCATGCACTAAGCCCTGCACTGCCACCCAGCACCGACAGGCCAGCCAAGGGAGGGTGCTGGGGAGAATGTGTCCAGCCTCCATACCCACCTCCTGACCTCTGGCCAGAGGGAGGATTCCTCACCCTGCTAGCTTAAGAAGGGAGGGATGGGAGGAGTGGCCCAGGGTGTCTGCTCTTTATTTACTTTTCAAGCAGAAAGTGTTTCCAGAATATTCTTAATCACCAAAATGTAGTAACTACTTGCTAAGTGCCAGACACTAGAATGAATGACTTGCCCATGCCATCTGCTTTAATCTTCACCCCAAAAACAACAGCCTGGGGGTTGGTGTTATCAGTCTCCACATTTTGCAGATGAGGAAACTAAAGCTCAGAGAGAGGAAATAAGTTGGTCAAGTTCACTCAGCTAGGAAGCAGCAGATCAGAATTGAAGCCCAGTCCAAAAGTGACAGATAACCCCTTTGAAAAAAAGAGAGAGACTAGGGCAGGGCAGGAGGTGGTGGGCTTCAGGAGATTTGTGAGTCCCTGGGGAGCTGTCCATAGCTTACAGAGGGTTTTCAAAGACACCCGAACCACCCACTGCCCAGGGGATTCCACTAAGACTGAAATGGTTCCCTCCCAGCCACAGTTCCCTCATTTGTATGATGAGAGACTGGGTCAGGTGTTCTCCACAGGCCAGACATTGAGTAACCTGAGTTCATCACACAGGAGCTGGAGCAGGAGCAGGTGGGCAGGATCCTCTTCTAGGCTCTGGAAGGGTGAAGAGGGTGTGGTTCTTAGAGATGAGATAAAAGAACAGGAAATTCCCAGCCCTGTGGGAAAGACCCTATTAGTCAAAACAGAAAAGCAATTCCAAAATAGGGAAGGTTCTGACTCATGTCACTGAACCATCTATTGTCAGGACTCTGCTCCCTCAGCACTTCTCAGTCAGGTCAAATGTTGCTCTTTACATGGCAACAAACATTCCCAGGCTTACATCCGGCTGGCTTGCTAGCCCTCCTGGAAAGGGAGATCCTCTCGCAGAAAAATCTTAGGGAAAATTCTGATTGGCTTATTTTGAGTCACATGCCAACCCTGAACCTATCACCTTGGTTTGTGGATGGGGCAAGCCAGCACTTTTTGCAGCCCTTCCGCTTACTGGATCTTGTTGCAGGGCAGGGACAGCAGCCAAATCTCGTGGGATAGGTAGAGTGGAAGAGGAAGAGGTGGAAGCAGGAAAAATACACCAAACTCCAGCCATCCAGGGGCTAGTTCCTCACTTGCCCAGCCTTCCTGCACCCAAACCCTGCTAGGTCATTCCAGTCAGACCGGGGATGCTAGAGGCTTTCACAAGAAAACAGTCACTCAGTGTGTTAGTTTAGGGTAGAGATTTTTTTTTTTTTTACCCAAAACACTGAAACTTTAATTGGATTAGAATTACACCTAGAAGGACTGTAAAGCACCTATTCCTTCGGAGGGACACTTGCCATCTGTGTAAACATTCCACCTCTCCTCAGACTCGTTATCTAGATGTCCCAAGCATGGTCACATCAGCATCGATGTCCAAGCATACTCAGGGCTCACAATTCCAGTGTAGTACCATTTTTTCCTCCACTCTCATATTCCAACAAGAGTCTTGCCAGCAGGTAAGTCTCCCCTCCCCTCCCCCACCAAACACTGGAAAACCCTACTGGGCCTTTTTATAGCTCCTCCTTCTCAGCCCCTTTCTTCTGGAAGGCAGTCAGGATGTTTAAGCTCTTCTGGAGCTCCTCCTTCTTCCCATCACTCATCTTGTTCTTCTCTATAAGTTTGGCGATCCGGGTCATTTCTGATGCTGGGAAGTCCTCCCCTTGGTCTAAGATCTTCCCCATGATCTTTAGATACTGCTCAGCCCACTTCTTCTCAGTCTCCTTCACACTGGAGAGGTTGTCACGCCCCTGCTTCAACAGGGCCTGGCGGGCCTCCACATTAGAGGCCCTAATGAACTCCCCAGCCAGAGCATCATATGCAGGCAGGCAACCAGGCATACCTAGGTAGACCCCTTGCCCCTTTAGCCATCGCTGGATGGCACCAACCTTCACTGCCCCACTGTATGGGACTGGGTTCTCAAAGTCCCCATCCCTGAAGAGGTAGAAGACTGGATAGCTCTCTTTGTCTAGCTTGTATTTCTCACTCAGCTCCATGTTGAACTTGTCACCATAATCTGTGAACAGAAACCAAAGATGAGGAACAAGACCATGAAGAACTCAGGGCAGGAATTTGCTATGGGGCCTATCTGACCTGAAGGGAAGAATTTTCTTGGCTAAGTAATAGTTTTCAAAATTTGGACCTTTGTTTGGATGTTTGGATTCCTCCTCTGCCACTTTTTTACTTTCTTTTTTTTAAAAATCATAGCTGTGTACATTAATGCAATCATGGGGTACAATGTGCTGGTTTTCATATCCCATCTGAAATCTCTGACACTTCTTATCCATCTGGCATTACTCAAATCATTTAACCTCTCTCAACTTTACTTTCTTCATTTGAAAAATGGGGATTCTGGCTTGGTGCCTGTGGCTCAGCGGGTTCGAATCCAGCGCAGGCCCGCCAAACAACGAGGGCTGCAGCCAAAAAAAACGGCCAGGCGTTGTGGCGGGCGCCTGTAGTCCCAGGTACTTGGGAGGCGGAGGCAAGAGACTTGCTTGAGCCCAGGAATTGGAGGTTGCTGTGAGCTGTAATGCCACGGCACTATCTATCCAGGGTGACAGCTTGAGGCTCTGTCTCAAAAAAAGAAAAATGGGGATTCTTCTAATGTTACTAGACGCCCATTATATGCTACATATGCCCTAAGTTCTAGGGATCTAATTGTGATTGAGCATATCAACCTGACTTCAAGGAGCTTTTATTTTTCAAGGGTAAGAAGATATATTAAATACAAACTATTGGCTCAGCGCCTGTGGCTCAAGTGGCTAGAGTGCCAGCCACATACACATGAGCTGACAGGTTCGAATCCAACCCGGGCTGCCAAACGTCAATGACAGCTGTGCGGCGGTTGCCTGTATTCCCAGGTACTTGAGAGGCAGAGGCAGGAGAATCGCTTGAGCCCAGGAGTTGGAGGTTGCTGTGAGCTGTGATGCCACAGCAACCTACCCAGGGTGACAGATTGAGGCTCTGTCCCCAAAAAATAAATAAATACAAACTATTAGTGTCATGATGAAAATAAACATGGCAGGGCGGCGCCTGTGACTCAGTAGGGTACCGACACCAGGCAAACTGCAAAAAAAACAGCTAGGCGTTGTGGCGGGTGCCGGTAGTCCCAGCTACTCGGGAGGCTGAGAAAAGAGAATCGCCTAAGCCCAATAGCTGGAGGTTGCTGTGAGCTGTGATGTCACAGCACTCTACCGAGGGCGACAAAATGAAACTGTCTCAAAAAAAAAAAAAAGAAACATGACAATGTGACTGTGACTTTATTAGGGCCTCCTCATAAAACAGAAATCAGCTGAGGAATCTATGTATCACGGAGCAAGCCACGCAAAGATCTAGGAGTGTCTCTTAGACAGCATAAGCTCTGAGACAAAATTGAACTCTGTGCACTTAAGGATTACAAAGGCCAATCTGGTTGAGGCTTAGTGAGAAAGGGAGCATGTATGTGGTAGATACTAAATAAAGCTACATGAGGGATGTTGGGTGGAACCAATGAGGAAACATGCATGAGACCTGGCAGAGTTAAGTGCTTAATATGTGGTAGCTACTGTCAGTATTTCCAACGTCCTTCCTAGCACAGGCAACAGCAGTCCTAAGGGCTGATGCTGTGACAACTGGTTTCTTACACTTGGCCAAGACCAACGACTGGTAATGTTGGAAGTCTGAGGTTCCAATCCTAGCTCTGCTATGTAAGTTATACAATCTTAAGCAAGTTACTTCTCTAGGCATTAGTGAAAAATGGGGGTAATACCATAGGACTTCCTTCTAGAGTTGTCACAGGAAAACTGTAAAAACTCAGCATACTGTGTGGTCTAGCACGTAGTGAGTAAATATTAGCTATTATTGTTATTCTAAAAGCACAAAGAGGGCTAGCCTGAAGTTGAGTCAAAATTGCCCCAAGTACCCTGGAGAGGTGTACTGTCTTTACCCAGGACCAAACTTTCTAGTAAGTTAACAGTTACCAGAAGCCAGGTGCAGTGGCTCATGCCTATAATCCTAGCACTTGGGAGGCCGAAGTAGGTGGATTGCCTGAGCTCATCAGTTCAAGACCAGCCTAAGCCAGAGGGAGACCTCGTCTCTAAAAATAGCCAGCTTTTGTGGTAGGTGCCTATAGTCCCAGCTACTTGGAAGGCTGAGGCAAGAGAATCACTTGAGCCCAAAAGTTTGAGGTTGCTATGAGCTATGATGCCACGAAACTCCACCAAGAGTGACAAAGTGAGACTCTGACTCAAAAAAAAAAAAGTTAAAAACCCACTAGGTTGGGCGTGGTGGCTCACGCCTATAATCTTAGCATTCTCATAGGCCCAGGTGGGTGGATTTCCTGAGCTTTCGGGTTCGAGACTCACCCAAGCCAGAGCAACACCTTATCTCTAAAAAATAGCCAGGTATTGTGGCGGATGCCTGTAGTCCCACCTACTTGGGAGGTTGAGGCAATAGAGTTACTTGAGCACAGGAGATAAAGGTTGCTATGAGCTGTGATGCCATGGCATTCTACCCAGGGTGACAGCTTGAGGCTCTGTCTCAAAAAAAAAAAAAAAAAAAATGTGTGTGCTGGGCAGGGTAGTCCATGCCTATAAACCCAGCTACTTGGGAGGCAGAGGCAGGTGGATCTCTTGAAGCCAAGAGTTTGAAACTGGCCTCGGCAATATAGTGAGATCCCATCTCTAGAAAAATAAAATTAGCTTGGCAAGGTGAGTGGCTGAAGATCCATCTCTTCAGCCCAGGGGTTTAAGCCTGCAGTGAGCTAGAATTTCAGTGTGAGTGAGAAAGACCATCTCTTTTTTAAAAAAACATGCAATGTTGACTCGGCACTCATATCACTGTTTATGGCACCGGCCACATGCACCGAGGGTGACGGGTTTGAACTTGCCCTGGGCCAACTAAACTATAACAATGACAACTGCAACAAAAAAATAGCAGGTTTTGTGGCAGATGCCTGTAGTCCCAGCTACTTGGGAGCCTGAGGTAAAAGAACTGCTTAAGCCCAAGTGTTTGAGGTTGCTGTGAGCTGTGATGCTACCGCACTCTACGGAGGGCGATATAATGAAACTGTCTAAAGAAAAAATAAAATAAAAATGCAATTTTTTTTTTTTTTTGAGACAGAGCCTCAAGCTGTCACCCTGGATAGAGTGCCATGGCATCACAGCTCACAGCAAGCTCCAATTCCTGGGCTCAAGCAAGGCTCCTGCCTCTGCCTCCTAAGTAGCAGGGACTACAGGCGCTCGCCACAACGCCCGTTGATTTTTTGGTTGCACCCGTCATTGTTGTTTGGCGGGCCCGGGGTGGATTCGAACCCGCCAGCTCAGGTGTACGTGGCTGTGGCTGGCGCCTTAGCCCGTTGAGCCACAGGCACCGAGCCTAAAAATGCAATGTTTATACAGATCTTTACATTGTAGAACTGCTCAATGTTGGCCACTATTATTATTAAAGTTGTCACTCTGGTTGAGAGGTGCCCTTGAATTAGTGGTGGTACCAGTGAATTTGCTCTAAACTAAAAACCCAATGGTTTTGGTTACAAACCAAAAGCTGAAATGAAGATGGAAGACCCAACAATGCTGTCTCCTAGGAAACTTGGCACCCCCTCTGCCCAGTGTTCCCTGCAAGAAAAGCTCAAAGTTCCTAATGGTTTAGGGTAGAAGTACCTGCAAGGCATCATGGTCCCAGAATCAGCTCAGGCTCAGCTTACCATGGGCACCAGATTCTTTGAGAAGCCATGAACCCACTCATACTCTGAGGGTGGCTCAGAAGAAAAGGTACTGGGAATTCTCCTTCCAAATAGGGAAACATTTCCTAGCTTCCTCCCTTGC
Organism: Perodicticus potto; assembly: GCA_963574655.1. NCBI lineage: Eukaryota > Metazoa > Chordata > Mammalia > Primates > Lorisidae > Perodicticus > Perodicticus potto. The sequence goes on from CAUYRH010072672.1 coordinate 13,220, forward strand.
TGCCCTCCCCAGTTGTCCTGGACTTGTCCATACCTGAGATCCCCACCTCTGCCACCAAGAGATCATGGCTGGAGGCCGAGTTTTCAGCAAGACGCTTGAACTCATCCTGCTTCTCACCGTAGGGGTACTGTGTGTCGAACTTCACCAAGACGAACTTGCTTTTGGGAATGACCTAAAGGTGTATAGAGCTGAGCAAGTGGGGTGTTCCAGGACCTTTGGGGGCTAATTCCCTTTCCCAAGGGGCCCCTGTTTAAGAAATGGAGTGGAAACAAGCCCACAAGGGACACAAGTTCTCACAAACTAATATTCCTTCACCCACTGATTAATGTAACAATTTTGTGAGTGCCCGCTATGTGCAGGAGTACTTGTTCACACTAATCACAGATATTTACAGCCCCTGTCCAGAATGAACAAAGCAGTAGATGTACTAAGGCCTTCTCCTCCAGTGTTCCTTTCAAGAAGGCTAAGTAGACTCAGCATACTACACTGGCTCCTTACATGCCCATGATCCCAGGAAATCCTCTCTAATAACAAAACCATCTACAACAGAGTTGGCACCATGGAGGACACATTGGCTAGGAAGGCCAGAGTTCAAATCTAGCAATTTCAGGGCTGACACAAAGTTGGTGAGACCAGGCTTAGGACAATATACTCTCCCTAGACACACAGTTCTCTTTGGCTAGATCTTTGGGTTCTAAACTGTCAGGACCAAGACATTTGTTTTGACTGTGGTGAAGTTCACACAATAGTCACCATTTTAATAAGTATACAATCCAATGGGATTTAGTGCATTAACACTACTATATAGTGCCAGAACATTTTCATCATCCCAAAAGGAAACTTTGTACTCATTAAGTAATCACTCCCAGTCCCTCTCTCAGCCCTAGCAAACACTAATCTGGGTGCTTTATAGATCTGTCAGTTCTATGTGGTCTTTTCTATCTGGCTTCTTTCAATTAGCATGTTTTCAAGGCTCCTTCATGTTGCAGCAACTATTAGCAATTCGTTCCTCTTTCGGACCAAATATTCTGTATGGATAGACCACGTTTTGTTTATCAGCTCATGAGTTGATGGACGTTTGGGTTATTTCTCCTTCTAGCTACTGTTGAATAATACTATGAACATTCACAAGTACATTTTTGTTTGAACACCTGCACTCAACGGCTAAAACCTAACAGTAGAACTGCCGCAGTCATATGCTCAGTCTAAATTAATCTACTGAGAACCCAAGCACTTCCTTTTTTTTTTGTGGTTTTTGGCTGGGGCTCCGGCATATGGGGCCCGCACCCTACTCCTTTGAGCCACAGGCGCCGCCCCCCAAGGGGCTTCCTTTTAATTATTTCTCCCAATACACAAATCTCATCCAACAAGTTTCCTTTAGGTTCAGCGTTCTTCTCCATCTTCAATGTTTTTTGTTTCTCCAAACCAAGTTTCTCTTCATCACAGGCCATCACTGTCAAAAATTATGTCAGGCTAAGATAATTCCAGCTCAAGGCAAAGAAAGTTGAAGTTTTTATTAGTCCTTGTCCTTTACTATATATTGATGTTCACTTGGCTTTAGTTTTTAAAAAGTATTTAACACTGCCTAGGAGGAGAAACCACCGCAACAGCTCATCTTCAGAAGCTAAAAAGCCTGAGGGCCTAAAAGCAGAGAGTTAACATATAAATCAGATCACATCCCTCCAGCCCAACTCTTATCTCAGTCTAGCACAATAAACTTATCCTCAACTCAGGGCTTTTTCATTTGCTCTCTGGTGGCTGGAATGCCCTTTCCCTGGTCTTTTCCATGGTCATGTTTTTACTTTTATTAATTTATGTATTTATTTATTTGAGACAGATTCTCACTATATTACCCTCAGTAGAGTGCCATGGCGTCACAGCTCACAGCAATCTCAAAGTTTGGGCTTAAGCGATTCTCTTGCCTCAAAAGGAGCTTGCCACAACGCCTGGCTATATTTTTGCTGTGGTCATTGTTGTTTAGCTGGCCCAGGCTGGGTTAGAACCCACCAGCCTAGGTGTATGTGGCTAGCACCCTATCCACTGTGCTACAGGTGCTGCCATGGTCATGTCTTTATCACTCAAGGCTCAGTTCAAATGTCCTTTTTTTTCTTTTTTGAGATAGAGCCTCAAGCTGTCACCCTGGATAGAGTGCTGTGACATCACAGGTCACAGCAACCTCCAATTCCTGGGCTCAAGCAAGTCTCCTGCCTCCGCCTCCCAAGTAGCTGGGACTACAGGCACCTGCCACAACACCTGGCCATTTTTTGGTTGCAGCCGTCATTGTTGTTTGGCGGGCCAGGGCTGGATTCGAACCCGCCAGCTCAGGTGTATGTGGCTGGCACTTTAGCCTGTTTAGCCATAGGTGCCGAGCCCAAATGTCCCTTCTTAATGAGGACTCCTCTAATCAGACCATCTAATACTGCTTATTTTTTTTCTTTTTCAAGTTGAATATTTAAAAATAAATCTCAAAAATATCTATTTACAGTATAATAAGAGGAACTTTTTTTTTTCCAGACAGTCTCACTATGTCACCCTTGGTAGAGTGCCTGGTGTCACAGCTCACAGCAACCTCAAACTCTTGAGTTTAAGAGATTCTCTTGCCTCCGCCTCCCAAGTTGCTGGGACTACAGGTGCCCGCCACAACGCCCGGCTATTTTTTTGTTGCAGCTGTACTGTTGTTTTAGCTGGCCCTGGCCAGGTTCGAACCCACCACCCTCACTGTATATGGCTGGGACTATAACCACCGTACTACAGGCACCGAGCCAATATTGCTAATGTCTATCGTACGCTGGTATCATTACTCTGCTGTATTTTCTTCACTGCATTAATTATCCTTATTTGTTTATTATTCTTTCCGCTCCATTAGAATGTACATTTATGAGATGAAGGACCTTGTCTGACCTGTTTTCTACTATATCCTTAGTGCCCAACAGTGCCTGGCAGATGTTCTAAAAATATACACTTATAGTATGAAATAATAATAATAATAATAATACAGTGGTCTAACACTGGAGAACGGAATTTGAGACCTCCATTGTCTACTTTAACAACCCTTGGCTATCAGGGTGTAGCAGAATAGTTTTGAATGGCAGACATTTGCATAAAGAATTTTTTTCTTGGCTCGGCGCCTGTGGCTCACTGGGCTAAGGTGCCAGCCATGTACACCTGAGCTGGTGGGTTCGAATCCAGCCTGGCCCGCCAAACAACAATGACGGCTGCAACCAAAAAATGGTCAGGCATTGTGGTGGGCGCCTGTAATCCCAGCTACTTGGGAGGCGGAGGCAGAAGAATCACTTGAGCCCAGGAATTGGAGGTTGCTGTGAGCTGTGATGCCACAGCACTCCATCCAGGGTGACAGCTTGAGGCTCTGTCTCAAAAAAAAAAAAAAAAAATTTTTTTTCTTGTTACCTTAGTCTGTTTAGAAATCGCTCTCTGCTCTTTCATTCACTTCCTGCCAGCTCTCAGCATCCAGGAGTCAGCTCTATTATTAACTAAGTCAGGCAACTTGTTTTTTCAAAAGCTAGGTAAATTCATTACTCATTCATTTGTTCATTGAATAAAAAGTTACTAGGCTGGGGCGGCACCTGTGGCTCATCGAGTAGGGTGCCGGCCCCATATACCAAAGGTGGCGGGTTCAAGCCTGGCCTCGGCCGAACTGCAAAACAGAAAAATAGCTGGGCGTTTTGGCAGGCACCTGTAGTCCCAGCTACTCGGGAGGCTGAGGCAAGAGAATCGCCTAAACCCAGGAGTTGGAGGTTGCTGTGAGCTGCATGTGTGCCATGGCACTCTACCGAGGGTGATAAAGTGAGATTCTGTCTCTACAAAAAAAAAAAAAAAAAAAAGTTACCAGGCTGGGCATGGTGGCATGTACCCGTAATTTGGGAAACCAAGACAGGGGGATCACTTGAGACCAGCCTGGGCAACATAGTAAGAACTCATCTCTTTAAGAAAAAAAAAAAAAAATGGCCCAGCACCTATAGCTCAAGCGGCTAGAGCGCCAGCCACACACACCAGAGTTGGTGGGTTTGAATCCAGCCCGGGCCTGGCAAACAACAATGACAACTACAACCAAAAAATAGCCAGGTATTGTGGCAGGTATCGGTAGTCCCAGCTACTTGGGAGGCCTGAGGCAAGAGAATTGCTTAAGCCCAAGAGTTTGAGGTTGTTGTGAGCTGTGATGCCACAGCACTCTACCCAGGGCGACAGCTTGAGACTGTCTCCAAAAAAAAAAGGCTAGACCCAGTGACTTACACTTGTAGTACTAGCAATCCGGGATGCTGAGGCAGGAGGATCTCTTGAACTCAGGAGTTCCAAGACCAGCCTGAGCAAGAGCAAAACGGTCTCTACTCAAAGTAGAAAACTTAGCTGGGAGTTGTGGCAGGTGCCTATAGTTATAGTCCCTGCTACTAGGGAGGATGAGGCAGGAGGATCACAGTATTTGAGGCTGCTGTGACCTAGGCTGGCACCATGGCACTCTAGCCTGGGACAAGAAAGAGTGAGAATGTCTCCAAAAAAAAAAAAAAGTTACTAAAGTCCTATTGTGTCCCAGACACCATTCTAAGTGACTACAGCATAAAACAAAACAGGGCCTCTTATCTAGTGATGGTGAAGGGCAAGAAACCAAATAATATGTTGGAAATCACTGAAAGACATAAAAGCTCCCCTTTTGTTAAGATTTAGACTAAGACTAGAGAAAACATTTGCTCACTCATGAAACAAATATTTAGCACTTTATTTTGAAACACAGTCTCTCTCTGCTGCCCTAGGTAGAATGACATGGTGTCTTAGCTCACAACAACCTCAAACTCTTGGGCTTAAGCAATACTCTTGCCTCAGCCTCCCAAGTAGCTTAAGGCATTTGGGGCTACAGGCATGCACCACCATGCCTGTCTAGTTTTTCTATTTTTAGTAGAGATGGGGTCTCAATCTTGCTCAGTCTGGTCTCAAACTTCTAAGCTCAAGCAATCCACTTGTCACCCTTAATAGAGTGCCTTAGGGTCACAACTCACAGCAACCTCAAACTCTTGAGCTTGAGTGGTTCTCTTGCCTCAGCCTACCAAGTAGCTGGGACTACAGGTACCCACCACAATGTCCAGCTATTTTTTATTTTTTATTTTTGTTTGTCAAGACAGAGTCTTACTTTGTCGCCCTCAGTAGAGTGCCGTGGTGTCACAGCTCACAGCAACCTCCAGGTCTTGGGCTTAGGCGATTCTCTTGCCTCAGGCTCCTAAGTAGCTGGGACCACAGGCGCCAACCACAATGCCCGGCTATTTTGTTGTTGCAGTTTGACCAGAGCTGGGTTTGAACCTGCCACCCTTGGTATATGGGGCCAGCACCCTACTCACTGAGCCACAGGCGCCACCCAGTCCAGCTATTTTTTTATTGTAGTTGTCATTGTTGTTTCGCAGGCCCGGGCTGGATTTCAACCTGCCAGCTCCCGTGTATGTGGCCAGCACCCTAGCCTCTGTACTACAGGCACCAAGCCTATTTACTTGTTTTTGCAACAGGTCTTGCTCTTTGCCTGGAATAAAGTGCAGTGGCATCATCAAAACTCACTGTAGCCTCAAATTCCTGGGCTCAAGCAATCCTCTTGTCTCAGGCTCTAGTGTAGCTGGGACTATGGGCCCATGTCACTATGCATGGCTTATTTTTCTATTTTTTGTAGAGATAGGTCTTGTTATGTTTCCTAGGCTGGTCTTGAACTCCTGGCCTCAAGTGATAGTATTATAAGCATAAGCCACCATACCTGGCTATGACTAGCACTTTAGACTGGAATGAAGGGAAATAAAAGAGGAGGTTAACACTTAACCGAAGCCTGAAGGATGAGAAGAAACCAGCCTTTCAAAGATTAGGCAAAGAATGCATTTTTTTTTTTTTGGAGACAGAGTCTCACTATATCACCCTGGGTAGAGTGCTGTACTGTCACAGCTCACAGCAACCTCAAACTCTTGGGCTTAAGTGATTTTCTTGCCTCAGCCTCCCAAAAGCTGGGACTACAGGTGCCCTCAACAACACCTGGCTGTTTTTTGTTGTTGTCATCATTGTTGTTTAGCAGGCCCAGGATGGGTTCCAACCCACCAGCCCCAGTGTACGTGGCTGGCACCCTAACCCGGCAAAGAATATTTCAGTCACCTGGAACAACTAGTGCAAATGCCCTAAGGCAGTAATGAGTGAGAAAAATTCAAAGGACAGAGAAGGAGGATGTGTAGAAGAGAGGGAAGCAAGGGATCAGATCTTGTAGGGCTTAGTCTAGGGTGTGGAGGCTAAGCTAGGGAAAACAGGGAGAACCAGTGAAGCAGCTACTATAAGGTTAGCCTATACCATGTCATAGTAAGAAATCCAGCCTAGCCTAGATCATAGTAAGAAATACTGCTAACTTTATAGTGTGGGTTTCCCTTTGAGCAGGGTAGGGCAGGGGTGTCACTTTGCCAAAAAAAGCCCCACAAGAATAGGGTGCTGTGGGCGCACCTGTGGCTCAGTGAGTAGGGCACTGGCCCCATATACCAAGGGTGGCGGGTTCAAACTCGGCCCCGGCTGACCTGCAACAAAAAAATAGCTGGGCGTTGTGGCAGGCGCCTGTGGTCCCAGCTACTCGGGAGGCTGAGGCAAGAGAATTGCCTGGGCCCAGGAGCTGGAGGTTGCTGTGAGCTGTGACACCACAGCACTCTACCAAGGGCAACAAACTGAGACTCTGTCTCAAAAAAAAAAGGCTTGGCACCTGTGGCTAAACAGGCTAAGGCGCCAGCCACGTACATCTGAGCTGGCAGGTTCGAATCCAGCCCGGGCCCGCCAAACAACGACAGCTACAACCAAAAACGACCCAGCGTTGTGGCGGGCACCTGTAGTCCCAGCTACTTGGGAAGCAGAGGCAAGAGACTCGCTTGAGCCCAGGAATTGGAGGTTGCTGTGAGCTGTGATGCCACAGCACTCCATCCAGGGTGACGGCTTGAGGCTCTGTCTCAAAAAAAAAAAAAAAAAGAAAAGAAAAGAAAACAATAGAGTGCTGTCGGGTGTGCCTGACAATGAATGAAACAGCCATTCTTGAAACAGCCATTCTTAACACTTTAAAATTTTTGAAGCTTTGCCTTGAATGAGCTACAAGTGCCAAGTTCAAAACAGGGAACACTTGAAAATAGAAGATTCAACCACTCAAGACAGATACAGAGCTCGACTTGAGGGTTTCACGTCCCGGAGATGGGTACAAACCAAGAAAATAAAACGGTGGCTCTCTGGCAACACGTAACTTGCTCATCTCCTTACGAAAGTTAAAAATTGCTAGTGGGTGAAGACAGGTGCAAGAGGTCACTGTGGTGTTGCACAATTTTTCCAACCATCCATTTACCTAGATCCCAAATTCTGTAAAAATGAGATGAGGGAAATTGTGGCAAGTTCTTCCATGCTTTGATCCGGTATTATTCATTACTCTTATAGTATAAGGAGTAATGTATAAGGCTTATACAGAGTGTTGAGCCGAACCTTATTCTCTTTTTTTGAGACAGAGTCTCACTTTGTCGCCCTCGGTAGAGTGCCGGGGGGTCACAGCTCACAGCAACCTCCAGCCCTTGGGCTTAGGTGATTCTCTTGCCTCAGCCTCCCGAGTAGCTGGGACTACAGGCGCCCACCATAAAACCCGGCTACGAACCTTACTCTTAAAACTTGCAATTTTCAAGGCGATGCATAACACCTGATCATTGTTTGCATATTGCAAAGCAGGCTACGATCCACATTCAAGAAGAGGGGCACAATAATGCATGCTAACGCGCGGAGTTCTCCCCGCCACTCCCCTCCCTTACTAGATTCGGGGAGCCAGGTGGCGTCGACCTTGCACCCCGCTCCAGTTCTCCCACTTGGGACTCGAGCGTTGGATCTCGCCCGGCACCGTCTTCTTCTCACAGGTGAAGGGAAGGGGCACCCAGGTCCCTCAGCTGCATCTTTGCAAAAGAGGAAGTATAAATGCTGCAAAGGCAACGAGTGCGCCAAGACCCCAAAACTTGTGTTCCCCGTGGTCACAATATGTCCCAGCCCCAGAAGCCTACACGAGGCCTACAGGATAGCGGGAAGCGCCGGAATCGTTACTACAAACTACCTCTTCCCAGCCCTCGGTGTCCACCGTCTCCCACCGAGGCCCTGGTTACACCGCGCGACGTCCCGCTCTCCCCTTACCTTGTAAAAAGTGACTGTATCCAGGGGAAGGGCCCCCTTGGTGTGCAGGCCGCTTCCGCCATGCGGAGTACAGAGGAGCAGAAGGCCCAAAAGGAAAACCATGGGAGAGACAGAAGCCATAACGCCGGATTCCGGGAGCGAGAGGTTAAAAAAAAAGATCTGCGCGCGAGAACAAGCTGGAGGCAGGGATCACGTGACTAAGAGGGCGTGAGCGTGCGCGCACACGTGGACAAGCCCGGAGGGGCCACGTGGGGAGCGGGAGGGGCGACGGAGATGGGACTTCCGCGCACGCGCATTAGGCAAAGCTCAGGGGAGGGGCGGGACCATGTGAGGGGATGGTGACTGGGGCTGCTGCGCACGCGCATTTGGCGGGACTCGAGGCGGGCATGTGCAGCTGCAGACTTCCTCCTCGTGAGGCGAGACGCGCAGCGCGTGGATGGACCGTCTGCAATTGCTTGCAGCATCCCTCCTCTTTGGAAATCATTTTTTCCAGCATCATTTTTTCCTGCCTTTGGTCCGTCAGGAAGTCGGTTGGGACACGCTGCTGCCCTGGGTTAGTCTGTTAGGCAAGTCCGCCGCTCCCCTCGGCTGTTCCAGTGTCACCGGGGCTGCTTGGCCGCACTCGGCTGTTAATGTGGTGGGAGGGAGGAAGACACAAGAAAAATCCTGGTAATTCTTTTCAGCAGATTATTTGTTCAGTGCATAGTTTATGCCAGATCCTGGCTTTGCCTGTGCGAATACAGAGTAGAGGTAAACAAGAAGGAATTCGTCGTGTGAGGGGAGGAGACACATAGGAATAATAATAATACAGCCAGCACAGTGTAATTGCTATGAAAGAAGAGTCTGTTGGGCGGCGCCTGCGGCTCAAAGCAGCAGGGCGCCGGCCCCAATCCCAGAGGTGGTGGGTTCAAACCCGGCCCTGGCCAAAAACTGTAAAAAATAATAATAATAAAATTAAGAGTCTATTAGGATATTATGAAAACACAAATGGAGATCCAGTCATTCCTACTCAGTGGTGTCGGAGAAAGTTATAGACAGATGATTTTTGAGCTGAATCTTGAAAGATGAGGAGGCGTACATTGTGGCAAAGGGAAAAAGCATGCACAGGCATGTTGGGGAACTGATTGAGATGAATGTGTATAAAGAATGTGAAGCAGGGTAGATTTTAAAGAGTCTGCCCAAGATAAGAGGTTTGGAGCCACTAGAGGTTTGTTTGTTTCTTTTTGTACCACTAGGTTTTTAACCAGGTTTGTGTGGAAAACATCACTCAGGAATGAAAGGAATTGATTGGGAGGGAGAAAAGGCTAAAGTCTGGAAGGCCAATTAAGGGTCTATCCCAGTCCTGGCAGGGTGGCTCATGCCTGTAATCCTAGCACTTGGGAGGCAGAGGATGAGGATGGCAGATTGCTTGAGCCCAGGAGTTGGAGTCCATCCTGAGCAAGAGCGAGACTCTGTCTCTACTAAAAAAAAAAAAAAAAAAAAAAAAAAAATAGAGAAACTAGCAGGGTGTTGTGCGCCTGTAGGCCCAGAAACTTATGAAGTTGAGAGGCAAGAGGATCACTTCAGCCCAAGAGTTTGAGGTTGCTGTGAGCTATGATAATGCCACAGTACTCTACCCAGGGTGACAGAATGATACTCAGTATCAAAAAGAAAAAAAGGAGGGTGTCTATTGCAATAGTTTAGATGGGAGAGGGTAAGATTAAAATGTGGCAATAAGATGTTAACAGTAGGGTTGAAGAAGTAAGATTGGAATCAAGAAACTTTTTTTTTTTGTAGAGACAGAATCTCTATCTCCCTCAGTAGAGTGCTGTGGCGTCACATAGCTCACAGCAACCTCCAACTCCTGGGCGTAGGTGATTCTCTTGCTTCAGCCTCCCGAGTAGCTGGGGCTACAGGCACCTGCCACAAGGCCCGGCTATTTTTTTGTTGCAGTTTGGCCAGGGCCAGTTTAGCACCCTACCCACTGACCCACTGGTGCCGCCCATCAAGAAACTTTTGTAGGGTAGAATTCGAAAGACTGGATGAACAAGTGGATATGAGGGTACAAGAATGTAACATTATAAGAGATTTAGCGTGGTAATTAACCATTGCATGTGTCCCATAAATGTGTGTGTATATAGTCATCAAAGTTAACAGGCTCCAGGCTCGGTGCCTGTGACTCAACGGGCTAAGGCGCCAGCCACGTACACCTGAGCTGCAGGTTCGAATCCAGACCGGGCCCGCCAAACAACAATGATGGCTGCAACCAAAAAACGGCCGGGCATTGTGGCGGGCACCTGTAGTCCCAGCTACTTGGGAGACGGAGGCAAGAGACTTGCTTCAGCCCAGGAATTGGAGGTTGCTGTGAGCTGTGATGCTACAGCACTCTATCCAGGGTGACAGCTTGAGGCTCTGTCTCAAAAAAAAAAAAAAAGTTAACAGGATCCAATCTTGGACAGCCCGCTTGATTAGATAAAAATTTTGAGAGAAAGACACTAATGTGTGCATATTTGTTTGGGAAGAATTCTAGAGAAATTTATTTTTTGAGTTTGCTCTATTAAATAAAAATGATTTGCACAGACAATTGATAGAAGAGAGAGAAATGAGTATGAACTAGCCATATAGTAGTTTAGAAGTAGTGTTTGAAAGAAGTGAAGGAAGTAGATTACTTGAAGAGGGAAAGAAAATATTGGCACTTTTGCATGAATATTTCCTTTGAATAGTGCCCTGATCCTAGTCAGTTGTTTTATGATATGGTTAGATTCTTAGCTTTAGGACCCTGACAGTAATCTACAAAAATAAACTAGGGGCTCGGCGCCTGTGGCTCAATGGGCTAAGGCGCCAGCCTGAGCTGGTGGGTTCGAATCCAGCCTGGGCCCGCCAAACAACAATGACGGCTGCAACCAAAAAATGGCCAGGCTTTGTGGTGGGCGCCTGTAATCCCAGCTACTTGGGAGGCGGAGGCAGGAGACTCGCTTGAGCCCAGGAATTGAAGGTTGCTGTGAGCTGTGATGCCATGGCACTCTATCCAGGGTGACAGCTTGAGGCTCTGTCTCAAAAAATAAATAAATAAATAAATAAAAATAAAAAATAAAAAAATAATAAACTAGGGACAATTCTGCTAAATTTCCAGAAGTTACAAAAACCCACAGTTAGGGTGGTGCCTGTGGCTCAAGGAGTAGGGTGCAGACCCCATATACTGGAGGTGGTTAGTTCAAACCCAGCCCCGGCCAAAAACTGCAAAAAAAAAACAAAACCCACAGTTGACACTTGCCAAAAATCAAAAGGGTCATCTGAGGTATTGTATGTAGGTAAAGTGGAAGGGGCATGTTACATGAGTGTCCACTTGACTTAGTGTTACAACTGGAGTGAGCAGGAAAATGGCATGGTCTGCTAAGGCAATTAACATATAAATGCTCCCAGTTTTCTCTTAACATCAAGCCAGCGAGGCTCTCATTTCACTGACTTCTTTGCTATCTTTGATACCCACAGGCATGTTCCTGCCTTAAGGCCTTTGCATAGACTTTCTCCCTGTAGAATACTTTTCTTTACAACATCCACTTGGCTGACTCCTTCACTTCTCTCAAGTGTTTGTTCAAGTGTCAACCTCCTATCCTGACCATCCTGTTAAAAATTGCTCCTCCTCCTGGGTGGCACCTTTTGGTTGCAGTCCTGGGCAAAACTGCAACCAAAAAATAGCTGGGCGGGGCAGCGCCTATGGCTCATCAAGTAGGGCGCCGGCCCCCTATAACAAAGGTGGCAGGTTCAAACCTGGCCTTGGCCAAACTTCAAAACAGAAAAATAGCCAGGAGTTGTCGCGGGCGCCTGTAGTCCCAACTAAGGTTGAGGCGAGAGAATCACCTAAGCCCAGGAGTTGGAGGTTGCTGTGAGCTGTGTGATGCCATGGCACTCTACCGAGGGTGATAAAGTGAAACTCTGTGTCTTCAAAAAAAAAACAAACAAAAAAATAGCTGGGCGTTGTGGTGGGCGCCTATAGTTCCAGCTACTCAGGAGGCTGAGCAAGAGAATCACTTAAACCCAAGAGCTGGAGGTTATTGTGAGCTGTCATGCCATGGCACTCTACTGAGGGTGACAAAGTGAGACTCTGTCTCTAAAAAAAAAAAAAAAAAAATTGCTACTCCATGGTAACTTCCTGCTTTCCATTTCCATTCCCTCTGTAATTTTTTTCTCTATAGTACTTTTTAGCTTGTTACATACTATATAATTCACTTATTTTATTATGTTTCCCAGGAGGGCTGTTTTTTGTTTTTGTTTTTGTTTTTTGATCTTTTTTGTTCACAGTATATCCCTAGCAGCAGTCCCCAGGGAACAGTTTGGTGGAACACAATTTTTCCCCCTGGAAGGGGTGGTGGGGCATTGGGGGATGGTCTCTGTGGTCAAACCACCCTGCTAATCATTATCTGTATTGCAGCTGCTCCCCAGTGCTAGTGTCATTGCCTCAGCTCCACCTCAGATCATCAGTCTTTAAATTATCATGAGGAGAGGGCAAGCTACAATCCTCACAGGCACAGTTTACAGTTGGATTTCCACTCGAGAATCTAAAGTGCTGCTGATCTGGTAAGAGATGGCTATAAGTACAGATGAAGGTTTACTTGCTTGCCTGCCAGTCACCTCCTTCTGTGAAGCTTGATTCCTAACAGGCCACAGACTGGTACCATCCTGCAGCCCAGGGATTGGGGGCCACAGATCCCTAGCACCTAGAACAGTGTCTGGCACATGGTAGGTGCTCAGTAAAGATAAAAATAAAAAATATAAACTTTGTAAATCTTTTTTTTTTTTTTTTAAGGTATGCACTTTTATTGAACTGGTCTCAAGTCAGTGTACCTGGTAAGCCCTGGCTACCTCCACACCTCCACCCACTCCCAGGGAGACCAAAAGCCTTCATACATCTGAAGTGGGGGAACAAAAAGGACCACAATGGCTGATCATTCAAAATAAAATAAAAAAGTATTAAGGCAAAGATTAAAAAAAATTTGCATTACATAATTTACACAAAAGCAATTCTGTCACCTCCCCTGTGTGACTGAGAGGACTGGGCCATTGTCTGTAGAGAGAAGTGGGGCAGCTTTTGGGAGGGCAAGGGACTAACTGTAACAACGCATCTCACAATATTTGGAATGACTATTAAAGAATATACAATCAAAGTCCTCGGCCACATTGTAGAACTTTGGGGATGTTCGCTCCAACTGCTGTCATCTTCACTGTTCTAGTTTTTAAATCCTGAGTCAAGCCAAAAAAAGAACAAAACAAACAAACAAAAAAAAAAAGCCATGCCAATCTTATCTTGTTTTCTGCACAAGTTAGGTTTTGTCAAGAAAGAGTGCAACGCAACTAGCAGTCTGCCTAGAAGCATTTGCAGTGGACACTGGAGGGACCAGACTCATCATATTCCTGCTTGCTTATCCACATCTATTGGAAGGTGGGTGGCGAGGCCAGGATGGAGCCTCTGATCCACACGGATACTTGTGCTCAGGGGGAGCAATGATCTTGATCTTCATTGTGCTGGGAGCCAGAGCAATGATCTCCTTCTGCATTCTGTCAGTGATGTCAGGGTACGTGGTGGTGCCACCAGACAGCACTGTGTTGGCATACAGGTCCTTGTGATGTCCATATCACACTTCATAATGGAGTTGAAGGTAGTTTCATGGATGCCGCAGCATTCCATGCCCAGGAAGGAAGGCTGAAACAGAGCCTCTGGGCAGCGGAACCACTCATTTCCGTTGGTGATCATCTGGCTATCAGGCAGCTTGTAGCTCTTCTCTAGGGAGGAGCTGGAGGCTGCTGTAGCCATCTCCTGCTTGAAGTCCAGGGCAACACAGCTTTTCCTTGATGTCACGCCCAATTTCCCACTCAGCTATGGTGGTGAAGCCATAGCCACGCTCCATGAGGATCTTCATGAGGTAGTCTGTCAGGTCCCGGCCAGCCAGGTCCAGATGCAGGATGACATGGGGGAGGGCATACCCCTCATAGATGGGCACAGTGTGGGTGACCCCATCACCAGAGTCCATCATGATGCCAGTGGTACAGCCAGGGGCATACAGGAACAGCACAGCCTGGATGGCCACATACATGGCTGGAATGTTGAAAGTCTTGAACAAGATCTGGGTCATCTTTTCACGGTTAGCTTTGGGGTTCAGGGGGGCCTCAGCAGCACGGAGTGCTCCTCGGGGGCCACGTGCAGCTTGGTGTAGAAAGCATGGTGCCAGATTTTCTCCATATTGTCCCAGTTGGTGGTGATGCCATGCAGGATGGGGTACTTCAGGGTCAGGATGCCTCTCTTGCTGTGGGCCTAATCTCCCACGCACCAGTCCTTCTGACCCATGCCCACAATCACACCCTGGTGCCGCGGGCACCCAGCGATGGAAGGGAAGACGGCCTGGGGGTCATCGTCACCCGCGAAACCAGCCTTGCACATGCCAGAGCCATTGTAAATGACCAGCACAGCAATTTCGTCATCCATGGTGAGCTCAGTGACGGGTGTGGGCAGGCAGCAGAACGGTGAAGTTGAGGCTTCAATGTTCGGTGGGTAGACAAGGTCTCAGCCTGTAACTCTTGATACCACCATTCAGTCCATCCTTACATAACTGACGATTTAAACATGTCAATGCAGTCTTTTTTATATTAACTGAAGAAAAATAGGCAATACAGTTGTTTTCAGGGTTTTTTTTTCCATTGCTTTTGCTTTGGCAAACAGTACTATAGTAAATATCCCTAAACATATAACCTCCTTGTTGCTTTGAGCTGTGATGCCACAGCACTCTACCCAGGGCGACAGCTTGAGGCTTTGTCTCAAAAAGAAAAAAAACATATAACCTCCTCCTGTGCTGATTTTATTACTAAAGGGTAGAGTCCCAGAGTGGAATTTAGTTGTTCAAATATTTCAAGCTGTTTCACCTTAGAACCTTTGTACAAGCTATTTGCTCTTCCTGAAATGTTTCATAAAAATCTGCAATTTTATGTTTATTTATAATTATTTGATGACTTTTTTCACAAGAGTATAAACAACACTCCATAATCTAGGTGTAAACCTGAGGTCTCCAACTGTGTTTTTCTCTTCTGCACATTGGAAGAACAGTTGTTATGGGCTGCACGTTAAAAAAAAAAAAAAAAAAAAGTCTTGGCTCGGCATCTGTGGCTCAAGTGGCTAAGGTGCCAGCCACATACACCTGAGTTGGTGGGTTTGAATCTCGCCTGGGCCCGCCAAACAACAATGATGGCTGCAACAAAAAATAGCTGGGTGTTGTGGCAGGGGCCTGTAGTCCCAGCTACATGGGAGGCGGAGGCAGGAGAATTGCTTAAGCTCAGGAGTTAGAGGTTGCTGCAAGCTGTGATGCCACGGTACTCTACCCAGAGCAACAGCTTGAGGCTCTGTCTCAAAAAATAAAAAATAAAAAAATAGGGTGGTGTCTGTGGCTCATCAAGTAGGGCGCCAGCCCCATATACCGAAGGTGACGGGTTCAAACCTGGCCTCAGGGGGAGGAGCCAAGATGGCGATCTGTAGCCAGCTTTCCGCAGAGGTTCCCGTC
>CAUYRH010072675.1:0-34227 GCA_963574655.1 Perodicticus potto
AAAACTAGTGTAAGAAAACACAAATTCCCACATAGACAACTGGAAAGCATATTTTTAAACCTATGTAGTTAAATTTAAGTAAACATCAGTGCTGAATTTTCATTAGCAGTAGAAACACGTACATATCTGATACACAGATAAGTTAATTTTCTTTTTTTTTCTTTTCTTTCTTTCTTTCTTTCTTTCTTTCTTTCTTTCTTTCTTTCTTTCTTTCTTTTTTTTTTTGAGACAGAGCCTCAAGCTGTCACCCTGGATAGAGTGCTGTGGCATCCACAGCTCACAGCAATCTCCAATTCCTGGGCTCAAGCGAGTATCCTGCCTCCACCTCCCAAGTAGCTGGGACTACAGGCGCCGCCACAATGCCCGGCCATTTTTTGGTTGCAGCCATCATTGTTGTTTGGCTGCCCAGGCTGGATGCGAACCCGCCACCTCAGGTGTAGGTGGCTGGCGCCTTAGCCTGTTGAGCCACAGGCGCCGAGCCTGATAAATTAATTTTCATAAATGTTTACACCATGTACTTACTGTTAGGGAAAATGTTGATGATTATCAGTAGAGTCAGACTGCATCTGGCTCTTTACTTTGAAATACTCCCAGTTTTTTACCATCTCTTTATGCAATTATACATTAGGGAGAAAATGTTGAAGATGATATTGCAAGTATTATTTATTTTCTACTTAAGAGTTCTCAAAGATAGAAAGCAAAATGTGAGTTCAAAAGTTTCACAAACCCACATATGAATGCAAAATTCCAGAATTTTATTCACTGCTACTAGCTCCAAAAGTCCCTCTCTAATTATACCATTTATTTTTTGTCTGTAGCCCATTAGCTTAAGTTGCTTACACCACTAAGCTAATAATGAGATGTGATTACCTGTTCAATCCTCGTCTAGACTTGCTAAACTGAGTTCAATACTGCATCAGTCCATATCATTATCCCCAACCAAAGAAATGTCAGATTAGAGTGTTCCTCACTAAGGTAAAAATAAAAATTAAAGAGAAAAAAAGAAACAAACAAAAAACAAATAAAAAAAACCCCACAGCAGCAGCATGCTGTGTTGTATATAAAAAAAAATGTTAAACTTACATCTATTTGCATATACTTATTCCACTAAATAGTATAAAACAAGAATCAAAATGACATACCTTGTCTCTTCTAAACTGTAATAGGAAAAAAGCAGTTGTAACAAATCAATATATACTATAAACAATGTTGACACCATATGACATTACTATGCTTACATTTGAGATTAGGTAAGTAGATGCTTGATCTTAAGGAGAGAAAAGTTTTTAACTGAATTTCTTTTTAATCTCAACTATATTTTCTTACTTGTAAACACTAGATGGCTTTGGGAGCATGTAGGAAGTGGGGGGTGGAGAGAGTTGGTGCTTTCTGAAAGGGGAATCTACTCTTGAGGCTCCTGTTTTGCAATATTAATTTTAGAACAGTAGCGTTCTGTGCAATGCAATACTGCTACCATGTCTGTCTCTAAGTTTGAGTCTTGTTATTTCCACTCTGTTTAGAATGTCTCCATCTAGCTGGTTTTTCCATCATTTGAGACAGACATTTCAGTGGTTTGAATTGTGTTTCAGTTCAGGGCTTTGAATGAGGTTTCAGATAGACCACTTTGGCAGTTCGATACTAAAATGAACTTAAGAAGAACAAGTTAGAAGGCAAAAGACCAACTAAAGCAACACTTTAAAATAGAAATATAGTGAAAGACACATAGATAATTGTAAATTTTTCTAGTGGACACGTTAGAAATGAAAGAAGTGAAATTAATTTTAGTGATATATTTTATTTAACAAAATATTGTCATTTGAACTCAGAATCTCTATAAAATTATCCATGAAATATTCTGCATTCTAAGTCTTCAACTCTAGTGTGCAATTAATGTTTTCAGGTAATGCAAATTTGAACCAGATAAATATCAAGTGCTTATTATCCATATGTGACTATTAGTCACTTACATTAGACAATAGGAACTAAACCATTGTCCTAGAAGTCCAAGATAAAGAAGATGATAGCTTGAGTACACAAGGTGTATATAGAATGAGATAAAAGTGATGTATAGATGAAATTAGTGAGTTTTAAAAACTTACAGAGATGTTGGCGTGGATGTGGAGAAAAGGGAACACTTCTGCATTGCTGGTGGGATTGCAAACTAAGAGTTACAACTTTAAAAGTATTAAGGGCCTGGGCGGCACCTGTGGCTCAAAGGAGTAGGGCCCCATATGCCGGAGGGGACGGGTTCAAACTCAGCCCCAGCCAAAAACTGCTAAAAAAAAAAAAAAGGTATTAAGGGCCAACAAATATTATTTTGCCTAAGATAAAAGGAACAGCAAAAATGCAATAATAAATTGACTTTTTTCAAAGGTGATTATTTTCTTTATCATTAAATACCATCAAATAGCCGTCCAAACCAGCTGCTATGTGTGGGTTTTGTTTTTGTTTTCCTGTAACCTCACAACAGAACTAATGAATAGAGTTTTATGTTTTAAATACCCAAATTTGTCCATTTCCATAATATTCCTAAGGAAGATTAGGTGAGCATAATGTCACTAACATCATGCTTTGGGGAGACCCAGGTAGTGTTGGCACTCCAGATTATTTCCACATTAATATTCTACCATACAATTGTGTATTTACTAATCTTATGATTTTATGACCTGCTAAACCCCATATTCAGATTTCATTAACATTCTTTGAGCACGTGCTCAGAGCTAGAGTGCTTCATAGGTGCCAAGTTCTATGCTCAGCTATTTATACGGGTTTTTTTTGCAGGGGGTTGCAGAGTGTTTTTCTGTCGCCTGGGCTAGAGTGCCGTGGCAGCATCAACATAGCTCACGACAACAGCAAACTCCTGATCTCAAATGATTCTCTTGCCTCAGCCTTCCTTGGAGGTGTCAGCACCCCAGCTAATTTTTCCATTTTTGATAGAGACTTGGTTTTTCTCTTGCGCAGGCTGGTCTCAAACTCCTGGCCTCAAGCAATCCTCCCACTTCAGCCTCCCAAAGTATTAATATTACAAGGGTGAGCCACTGCACCCAGCCTTTTACTTGTTATGTCATGTAATCTTTCTGAAATTCTATGACTTTGAGGTTATGAGAACCATTTTCTAAACAAAAAAGGAATGAGAGAAACTAAAATACTATAATACTATATACAAAAATACTATAGTACTATATACTATAATTGTGCATTTAATACAGTGAAATTCCAGGCATGGAAGCAATTTACATATTGAAAATGCTGGTTGATACTGAAGAACTAAGTCTCTGTCAGTCAGCTTCCTCCTATGCCCAGCCCTTTAGGGGTCTATGAATCCTTTGTCTAAATCAGTACTCTACACGTAGGGAAAGGCAAGGAAGCTTTCTCAAGTTTTTGAGTAAAGTCAGCTTCTCTTCCACATTCTGGCTCGAAAGCCATTGCCAACTTGACTCATTTCAACCAATACGTTTGGAGAAAAAGAGTTTAGTACCTACATTTGCATTTTTCTAGCAGCAAGGAAGTATTGGGTTTGCTTCCTTTAAATTTTTAGCAACAAAATTTTTCTAAAAAAGAAAAAAATTATCTTGACAAATATAATTTAGCGAATTTCTACTCAAGTATGAATGATACCATGATGGGTATTTCAGCTTATATAGCAATAACACTTTTTGCAATTGTTATTTATATGGTTGCTATAAATCTCTTTTCTGGAAATTTCATCTGAAACCTTTCAGCATAGAGTAGAGTGAAAATATAGTTGTCACCATATGTCTGAAATGAGTGTGTTTTCCAGATACTTATTTCTGTTAATGAATTTTTCTTATTTAATACTCCCTGCTTTATCCGTATCTTTTGGTTCGTTGGCAAAAGCAGTGAAAATAAGATTAAAGCAATAAAAACCAATGTGAATATGTTGCAGTCTTGAAACTTCAAAAAAGATATAGTTTCTACGAGAGGAAAAGAAAGCTAAAGAACCAATGAAACCAGTTTTCTCACATCAACAATACAGATGACTTCATAAATGAACCATAAAAATATTCCCTTGGAGAAAACAGACTTAAGTATCTTTTAGATTCATCTTCAAATTCCCAACATTTAGTATGAGTGTAAACAGCCTCAGGATACATCTCCCATCTTCATTACTGCTTAATAGCGTATACATGACTAACAGTAATAAATTTGTAAAATAGTCAAGTCATAAGGAATCCTGGAAATAATCCAGACTACTCCTCTGCTTTACAGATGAGAAGACTGAGATCTACACAGAAGAAATGGGCACAATCACTTTTTGGAATAAAAACCCTTTCACAAACACCTTCTCAAGGTCGTCAAACAATTCCCACAGTGTATCTTTTTTTTTTCTTTTTTTGGCATTTGTGCAGAATCTTTTTAATTATCCATTTGAATATTAGTCTTTGAGTCCTTTGAGGGGCAGTGACTGGTGACAATAAGGTCTATGGTACCCACGGTACACATCTTTTTTTTTTATTATTTTTTGAGACAGAGTCTCACTATGTTACCCTTGGTAGAGTGCTGTGACGTAACAGCTCACAGCAACCTCAAACTCTTGGGCTCAAGCTATTCTCTTGCCTCAGCCTGCCAAGTAGCTGGGACTACAGGTGCCCGCCACAATGCCCGGCTATTTTTTGGTTGTGGTTGTCATTGGTGTTTAGCAGGCCTGGGCCGGGCTCAAACCCGCCAGGCTCCATGTATGTGGTTGGTGCTCTACTCACTGAGCTACGGGAACCAAGCCCACAGTATACATCTTGATCTTCATTCTCTTTCTCCAGCCTTACTCCCACAAGTTTCATACATGATCTGTCATTTCCTGTCTGTAAAAAATGTGTCCTTCAAGAAAAATATCATTTTACCATAAGGACATTTGCCCTATATAATGTTTATGGAAGCTCAATTTACAATCACCAAGATGTGGACTCAACCCAAGTGCCCATCAACCATGAATGGATTAATAAACTATGGTACATGTATACCATGAAATACTACTGAGCCATTAAAAGATGGAGACTTTATATCCTTTTATTACTCTGGATGAAACTAAAGAATATTCTTCTTAGTAAAGTTTCACTAGAATGAAAAACCAAGTATTCAATATACTCAATACTAATACGAAACCAGCAGATGAACAACTACATGCCCACAGTGGGGAAGAAGGAAGAGAGATAGGGGATGAGGGAGGGAGACTGTTGTGCTCTTACCTAACAGGCACAATGTAAGGGAATATTGCACACCTCCTTCCTGGGTGAAGGGCTCAACTACAACTTGAAAATTACCTAAAAAATGCAAACAATGTAACCTAATCATTTGTACCCTCATATTTATCTGAAAAAAAATTTTTTAAATGCACCCTCGTGGGTAAGAGATTTGAACAGAAGCTTCTCTGCAGAAGACAGGCGCATGGCCTACAAACACATGAGAGAATGCTCATCATCTTTAATCATCAGAGAAATGCAAATCAAAACCACTTTGACATATCATCTAACTCCAGTGAGATTAGCCCACATGACAAAATCCCAAAACTATAAACGTTGGTGTGGATATGAAGAGAATGGAACACTTCTACACTGCTGGTGTTAAACTAATACATCACTTCTGGAAAGAAGTTTAGAGAAAACTTAGGGAACTAAAAGTAGACCTGCCATTCAATCCTGTAATTCCTCTACTAGGTATATATCCAGATGACCAAAAATCGCTTTACAACAAAGACATTTGCATAAGAATGTTTATTGCAGCCCAATTCGTAATTGCCAAGTCACGGAAGCAGCCCAAATGCCCAACAACCCATGAAAAGATTAATAAATGATGGCATGTGTAAACCATGGAATATTATGCAGCCATAAAAAAGATAGAGACTGTACCTCTTTTATGTTTACATGGATGGAGCTGGATCATACTGTTCTTAGCAAAGCTGCTCAAGAATGGGAAAAAAATACCCAATGTACTCAATACTATTATGAAATCAATATATAACCACCCACATTTTCATACAAAAGATGAAATACAATTACAGTCCAGAAAGAAGGAGAGAAGAGGAGGGGGCGGTGAGGGGGGGAAGGTGGATGAGTGGAGGGAGGGTAATCAGTCGGACCTCACCTACTGTGCATATTGCAAACATACATATTAAGTATATGAATAGTAGAGTATAAATGTCTAAACACAACAATTAAATAAGTGAGGTGAATGCACGACCAGTTTGATGTAAACATTCCAAATGGTATATAAAATCAGCACATTCTACCCTATAAATGCAGTAATGTATACAGTTGTGATCTAATAAAAAAAATAAAAATAAAAAGCGCCCTTGACGTGTGCCTCCTTCACATTCATACCATCTCTCTGACCCCTTTCAGAGTGAACCTTCTGGAGAAATTTGTCTTTACTGTTTCCCTTTCTGTCCATTACTCTACCCACTAGCTACCCCGCCTAGCTTCTGTAGACACCTCTTCAGAGAAGCACTTTTCATGAGAAACCCGTAAGTCACCAAGGGACAAAATTCTCACTCCTATTCTTTCTGCTCAACCTCTCAGCAGCACTGGCACAGTGGATGCATCCTATTTTATGGGACAGTTTTGCCTCAGGTCTCCTGTGAAGTGCAATCTCCCTTCTTGAGTCGCTTATTGTCACTCTTAGGTTGGTTTCCTCCCACATTTCCCAGTGACCAGAGTTCACAGCTCAGCTCTGTCACCTAAAGTACTCCATGATGGAGGAGCTGGGCTAACTCCCAACACTATGAGACCACCTGCTTAAGAGGGCAGGAACGGCAGCACTTACTTCAGAGCATTTCTATGAATGAAATAACAAAACACTACATTATCACACTTGGGTATGGCTGATAGAACAAAATGCATTTTGGCTTCTTATTGCCTTTCTAGTTTATTGAATGCTCCATTTTAACCTAACTTATCTCAAGAAATTATTTACCACATGAGCTTATTCTTCAGTAACAACCAAAAAAGTCTTCTCTGTTGATTCTTATATCCCTCTGGTAGTGCTATTGGTCATGGCAAGGCGAGAATGTTGCCATGATAAAGAATATAGAAATGAGTAGCAGCAATCTCTGGGCGAAATATACAAAAAAAATTCTAGTCAGTTTCCTTTAACTCAACAAACATTTTTCACTGAATTTCTCCATCCTTGAGATGCACTTAAATTCCTTTGGCTATCAAAGCTTCAGACGAATTTAACAAGTTGCTTCCAAGAGCCCATTATTAGTAGCTTCTGATGATTTTCCAATCACAATTTGTGTTCTCTCAATTATAATTCACATATCAGTTTTTATAGGGTTACATATATTGATCAATAATGCTCTTCTCCAACTTTAAAATACATTTAATCAAAGTTGAACGGAATTACATATCCTCCAAAAGTCACTCTGCCACTTTGCCATTGGCCATTAACCAGAAGTTTACACACTTTCCAGTGTTCCTTCTCACAGTAGGTCCCACTGTGCCTCTATAGTGGACTACGTTCATGCAGCACTCACTGTTCCTAAAGGTTACACAAGGAGACATTGTGTTAAAAAATAAAGTCTATTTTGATCAGATATTTCACTATTTAAAACATACGATGGTATCCAAACAGATAATATTTTTCTAACATTTATATGTGCCCTTTTTTCTTGTACCAATAAGCCTCTTACTAAACAATAATAGGAATTTCACATTAAAAATTTTGCAATACCTTACTAAATGCAGAATACAAATGTCTTCACATAATAACTACGAAAATGCCATGAGGGTATGCTAAACAGTTTGATGAAAACATTTCAGATTGTATATGAAACCAGCACATTGTACCCCTTGATTGCACTAATGTACGCAGCTAAGATTTAATTTAAAAAAAAAAAGAGTAAAAACATAGTTTAGGCCAAAAAATAAAAATAAAATAAAAAAGTATATGGGGAGGCATGTACTCCAAACAAGAACCAGTTTTATAAAATGTCATAAATTCTTACAAACATTTCAGAAGATAAGAAGGTATGCAATACCTATCTTTAGAAGTTATCCCAGAAATTGTGAGAAATTGAAAGTGTTAGCAATTACAGAAGCACCCCTTAGTTGTAAGGATAATTGCAATATGGAAATCACTTCTAACTCCACGCACTCCACACTCCACACGCTGAATTAATGAAACAGTTCACACCTTTGATTTGGCTCTACCTGTCTGAGATTCATAGGTGAGATAATTTGCTTCTTTTTTCTGTGTTCTAGTATCCCCAACAGGATGGTCACTAGGAAAACAAAATCTCTCCTTGCCTCATCCTTTGTGCATTCAAATCACTTGCAGTGTACAGTACATATTGTATGCACCCACTTACATAAATGTGTCAGAATAACTAGCAGAATATATTTTCATGAGGCAAGGGACATATTTTATTTTTATAGGATATCTAGTCTGATAAACAATGTCACTAAAAAAGGGAATTTTATCAGATAATGGTTAAAAAGGGTTGAGGAGGGCTACAGATAGATATTTTTAGGGCTGAGAGTGATGGCTCCTGCTTATAATCCTAACCCTCTGAAGGCCAAGAGGAGAGAGTCACTTGAGCTCAGGAGTTGAAGACAAGCCTGAGTAAGAACAAGATCCTGTGTCTACCAAAAATAGAAAACCTAGCTAAGTGTCTGTAGTCCCAGCTACTAGGGAGGCTGAGGCAGGAGGATCACTTGAACCCAGAAGTTTGAGGTTGCTAGGCTAACAACACTGTACTCTAGCCTGGGCAACATTATTTAATGTCTAAATAAATAGACATTAAAACCTTTCTAGTGCTGGCTGCCTTTCCTTTATAAGGCTACATAAAGTCACCTGTCCATCCTGTGTCTGACTATCTGAATGCACTATCTGGGCAAATTGCTTTTTCTGGGCAAAGACACATAGGTTGAAACTGCTGCTTCTTTCAGCTTGCCATGTTTTTAATTTGACTACCTTGCTCAGTAGTTAACTGATTAAGACAGACTAATTATGTGTGTGTTGTATACCTTTAATACAAACACACACATACACACATGACCAACTGCAGAGAATTATGTTTATGCTTATCATCTGTATGAGAGTATAAGCTGAATTATTGCAGCTGTAAGTACACCCCTGCAACTGGCTCCTCTAATAGTCTCAAGTTAAAAATAATTCATATTTTCCTATCAATACGGTGATGTGGTATTACCTTGACTTTTGTGATTCTTTAGGTAATCTAAAAATGTTACTCTCTTTCTTTGTTTGTAAGCTTTAAGTATGCTACTTACACCCTACATCTTGGGCTCATTTAGGATTTCCAGCTCCCAGTTCAAGAGAAGAATTCAAACACTTAGGGAAAATATTAGTCCATCCAGTGAATGCCAGTAGAAGTACAGATGATAAGAATTCTTTTGCTATTTGAGCCTGATATATTTACAGGTACTTGAAATTCCTGCAACATAATGTAAATCAGGGAAGTAAGTGATAATTCAGACCTGAAAGTGATGGCAAACACAGGAAGCCACTGATTTCTACAAATAGTCACTGAAATGACTTTGACTTTCTTAGCAGTCAAGGCCAAAGGGATATTTTGCTTTGTTACCAAGAAAGAACGTTTTAAGACTGAAGACCAACAATTTTCAAAACCTGTTGGTCCAAAAGTCTATTCTTTAGGGCCAAGGACCAGGAGAATGTGTCTCCTATTGAGAATATATGGACTATGAATATACAATGAATATGCCAAATAGTCTTGAAATTTGTAATGAGTAAGTTATATATATTTTTTCCCTTGATTGTAAGTTCTATAGATACCTGAGTATGGGAAATTCTACCCTTGGTTGATCACACAGTTGGCCTCAAGGTAAAATAAATAAATAAACCCAGAAAGGATGCAATGAGTGCATGTCCCAACTTGCCCAGCCTAGTGTAACTATGTAGTGTGACATAGAATAAGGGCACTTTTATAAGGATACACAGGTAATTCCACAAGGCCCTGGGGGTCCCCTAGGCTTCTGCACCAGCCTCCTAGTCAAGGCCCCTCCGTCACCCATGTCCCTTGTGGACCACCACTTCTCTGGCTGCCCTCTCTGCTCCCACAGACACTATCATCTCCCTATGTCCCAGGCTTTGAGCAAGTACTCCCCTGAAAGCTACCACACAGAAGCTGAGACAAGATTGACTTTTCAAAAAGGTTTATTGAGTGGTAAGGATAAAGAAATGAAAATAATCTGGCAAACTGCAGCTTATGTAATCTATCTTATTTTCCCTAAAGCTCACAGACCCAAGTCCTGGGGAGCTTAACCTCCCTCTCAATCTACCTGCACATGGAACTCCTCAAGTGTTCTGAGTCATGTGCTCTCTTAAGCCTCTGGTTTGATTCTGCAGACACCAGAAGGGTTTTCCTCCATCCCCTCCCCCGGCTGACTCTGCACCAATCTTTGCCTTATCAGGTTTCACATTTCCTCTCCCCTTAGAAACTCATCGCCAGGTGCCCTCTCCCCCAGGAACCCATCTCAATTAAGTCCCTCATTGTCCAATTGGGTCATGGTACCCTGTGTTGCTTTCACTGGTCAATGTCCATTATTTTGTATTTCATAATTGCATTTTTATTTTTCACACGTGAAAAGCTATTTGTTACCCAAAATAACTGGAGTCAGAGACTCAAACAAATACTTGTACACACATTTACAGCAGCATTATATATAATAGCTAAAAGGTGGAAATAACTCAAGTGTCCATCAGAAATTAATGGATATACAAAACACAGTATATACATACACTGAAATATTATTCAGCTTTAAAAAGGAAGGGAATTTTGACAAATGTACAATATGAATGAACCTTGAGGACATTATGCTAAGTGCAATAAATCTGTCTTAAAAGGAGAAATATTGTATGATTCTACTTATATGAGATATGTAAACAGGTCAAATTCATAGAGGCAGAAAGTAGAATGGTGGCTTCCAGGGGTTTCAGGGAGGGGGAAATTGGGAGATAATGTTTAATAGGTATAGAATTTCAGAATTTTTTTGTTTTCAAGACAAAAACAACTCTGGAGAAGAATGATGGTCATGGTTGCCCAACAGTATGAATGTCCTCAATGCTGATGAACTATACACTTAAAAATGTTTAAGATGGTAAATATATAAGTGTATTTCACCACAAATAGAAATAAATATATAAATAAAATTGATTTTTAAAAAAATCTATTTAATACTTATCTCCCTTCCAGACTATAAGCATTCTGGGGCTATGGATTGTGTTTGCTTTTTCAGTGTTATATTCCTGTGCCTGGCACATGGTAATCACTGCATACGTATCTCTTAAAGATGAGATAAATGAGTGAATGGTAGAACCTGATCACCCTACCCCAGATATATCTGTGTCTCAGAGTTTACCTTTCCTAGGGAGATTCCTCTAACCTTGGACAGGAGAAATGTACCCTTCACTGTGTCATCTCCATCATTCTGGTTCTCAGTTCCTTAATATCTGCCTCCACCCATGATGGGCAATGATAAACATACTGTCTCCCAGGAGGTGTAGTTTCCTTCTTTGGCCTTAGATGGATTGACCTTCTTTGGACAATCTTATTAGAACATGATATCACAACGTAAGTACATTTTCAAAAAGCCTCATCAGTCTGTCTGAAGTAACCCTACAATTATGACAAAAACAGTTCCACTGGGGATATTTGTGATAGTACAGTCCCCAGTGCAATTCCCTACACTGGTGAGGGAGGAAGACCATGTTGGAGCATCCATCCTGCCATCTTCAGTATCAATACAGCTCCCATAAGCAACTTCTTGAGCCAAAATACCCATGACTCTGTAAGAGCATGCCATAGTTTTCATCACAGGGGGCCTATAAACTCATGCAGAAACCAAAAATAGTCATGTTCCCCATTTCCTTTCCTCTTAGAATTTCTGGAACATGGGCCAGATGCAGTGGCTAATGCCTATAATTCTAGCATTTTGAAGACTAAAGAAGGAGGATCACTTGAGCCCAGAAGTTCAAGATCAGCCTAAACAAGAGCAAAACAAAAAATAGAAAAATTAGCCAGATGTGGCAGGCGCTTGTACTGTCAGCTACTTGAGAGGCTGAGGAGGGAGGATCCCTTTAATCTAGGAGTTTGAGATTTCTGTAAGCTATAGTAATGCCACTGCAATTTAACTAGGGTGACAGAGTATGGTTCTATCTAAAACAAACAAACAAAAATTCTAGGACATGTAAAACAATAAATATAGCTTTAGCCCATCTTTACTTTCTTAGTCATAAGTGTTTTTATTTAGATTAATGATACTTCTGGACTTTGTCTCAAAACATGAACAATCAATAAATAAATGGTATATTTTAATTTATTATATTATTTTATATTAATTTAAAATATTAATATATTATATAATATATTTTTATATGTACAAATATAATATATACATTTTAGTTAGAAATAAAATAGATTATATGTTTAAATGGTAGGTTTTGTAGTTGTTATTTATCATGTTTATGAAAATCTTTGGGATTTTTAAACAAAACACTCATTATTTATTCACATATCAAGGAACAGGTGGATGCTTACCTTTGTTAAATTTCTGCTTTTTCAAATATGCATTCGATTCTTGTAGAAAGTATCAACTTTGTGTCAGTTTCTTTATTAAAGTTATTATATCTTTATTCAAGATATTTCTTTAATCTCTCTCTCTTTATTTAGTAACACCTCTTTCAACCCTGAATTTTTATAACAGAAGGAACCAGCAACAGAAAAGAAGAAAGTGTCAACCTCATGTCCGAATTATGGTAGATTTGTGAAAACTCATAGCTGACATCTATAAACCTGGAAGTTTCCTTGTTTTGTTTCCCTCCCTAACAAAATACTCGATTATCTCATTGTAGCCATAAAACCCAAGGAGACAAATCCATCTCTTACTCTAAGATCCTTCTCAGACTCTAATTAGCTATGAATCATACTCCAAAGCTTCTTCCTAGAAGGTCACCTATAAGGGTGATTTAAGCAAACTTTGTCCCATCTATCATCATCCCACATCACACACTAACACCAAGAATGCAGGAATTTAATCTTGTACAAACAATGGTGCTTTATGGTATAAGTCACTGAAATATAAAACTTGATATTCTTCTTTTGAAAAGATAAATCCAGGTAGAATGTGTTACCTATCCTGATGCATCTTACTGCCTTTTCTCAACATGGTCATTTGTACTTGGAAAAGACATAGCCATTGATAAGTATGTAGTATCCAACTTTGTATTTCCTTATTTTTGATGGTTTACATCCAATTGTATCTGCAAATAAGATTGCAACCCCCTGCCCCCCAGGGGGAGAAGCAAGATGGCAGCAGAGTAAAAGCTTCTTTGCAACTAGGGGATGAGATTGGGAATAGAAGACTCCAATTACTTCTGGTTTGTGGGCTCCACCCAGAAACATCCCTTTGGAGATGCAGGGAGACAGTGAGAGATTTCTGGACCCCAGGAGGAGGACAAAAGCAGTGGAGAAGTGGCAAGAAGTTGTGTTTGTTCAGTCCGAGGCTCTGGCACCTGCCAAAGCTGTAGCTACAATAGCAGCGAGATTACGGACAGAGAAGGCTTTCCCTGTGGGTTGTTTTGTTTTGTTAGACTTGGGCACTCAGTTGAATTACCTTTGGAGAAATTGGGCAAGGGTGCAGGTGACTTTAAGCGTTGTCCAGGGTCCAGGACTGAGCCGATGAGCCAGAACAGAGCTGTCATTGTTCAGCTATGGGGCACATGCAGCCATTTTGGGAGAGCTACTCTTCAGGCTCTGCCCTCCAGGTCTAAGAGCAAGGCCCATGCTAAGAGACCTTGGGTGAGTGATCTAGTGACTGTCTGCAGCACCAAAGGCCAGGAGTGAGACGCCACAGCAAGACTGGAGCTTTCAGTGTTCAGCAGTCGGAGAGCTGCCTTGCAGCCTTGGCTCTCAAGAGCATAGGGTGAGGCTGGTTTTGGAGCACCTGATAAGCAGGCAACCACTTCAGAAAAGATTCCCAACAAAAGGTGCTTTCCTGGGAACGCCTCTGCTTAGCCAAGGTTAATGGTTTAAAGTGTCCTTTAAGTGGTCTGAGGAGAGATTCAGGTTCTCAATCCTGTGGGTTTTGAGGGCAAATAAGTCAGCAGAAGCTTCCAGTATACACGGAATGTATGCAATCCATACAATGTATGCATTGTATACAGCTGTATCAGCTTTGTGATTAGCATGTCATACTCCAGAAGATCACCTGTTGCCCAGACAATATTCAGCAAGATATATATACTCCTTTATTCTTGGATTTTTTTTCTAATTTCAACCTTTTCCCCTTAATTTTTCTTTTATTTTCTTCATATTTCTAGTGTAAATATAATTTTCCATTGTTTCCTTCTTTAATAATAAGAACTTTAGTTTTGCTGGTGTTTCTGCCCCTGTTATTTGGGTTTTCCCCCAATTTTAAACTGTAAGGTTTTCTGTTTGTTTTGGTTTGATTTATGGTATTTTTTTAACCTCTCTATTTGGTGGAACTGGGGTGGAATTATTCAGGCTGGCAAAGAGATGCTGATCTCAAGGGAAACACCCAACCCAGAACACCCAGTGGTTGCAAGTTTTTAAGGTATGAGTGTAAGTACCCTATGGTACACCTTCATTACTCCTGTCTCCCTCTTTCTGTGCCTCTCTTCTTTTTTTCAACATTCCCTTTTACTCACTGCCTCTCCTTTATCTTTTTTCTTTTTTTAAAATCTTTTTTCTCTTCTTAATCTTCAATCTTCTCATCCTTTTAGTCCTGTACCAAAAGGACACATCAAAACCTTAGGTCAGAGGCATGGTAACTTAAAAAGCAAGAGGAAGTGAAAGGAAAATTAGGTCAAGGAAACAGATAAAAGAAAACACTCATGAGGAAAAATCAGCAGAAAAATCCTGGCAACATGAAAAACCACTCCAGAGCAACACTCATAAGGGACCATGAGGTAGCTACTACAGAGGATTCCACCAATAAAGAAATATTAGAAATGACAGAAGGGGAATTTAAAATACAGATGATGAAAACAATGAAGGAACTTCCTGAGAAAGTGGAAAATAACCAAAAGGAAATCCAAAAACAGAATAAAATAAGAGGTGAACAATATGAAGAATATAGAAAGGATATAGCAGAGCTGAAGGAACTGAAGCAGTCAATTGGGGAACTTAAAGATGCAATAGAAAGTCTCAATAACAGATTAGACCATACAGAAGAAAGAATCTCAGAGGTAGAGGACAAAGCTCTTGAGATAATTCAAACAGTTAAAGAGGCAGAAAAAAAGAGAGAGAGAAAGCAGGACATTCACTGACAGAATTATGGGACATCATGAAGCATTCAAACATATGAGCCATAGGTATCCCAGAAGGGGAATGAAAGCCATACTAGAGAATATTATAAATGAAATTTCCCCCAATATCACCAAATATTCTGACACACTCCTTTCAGAGGGATATCACACTCCAGGTCACCTCAACTCTAACTGAGCTTCTTTCTCTAAGACACATTGTGATGAACCTGTCCAAAGTCAAGACAAAGAAAAGATTCTTTAAGCTGCCAGGAGTAAGCGCCAATTGACCTACAGGGGCAAATCCATCAGAATGACTGCAAAATTTTCTTTTCTTTTTTTTTTTTAATTTTTATTAAATCATAATTGTGTACATTGGTGCAGAAGACAATGGTCATCTAACTTTAATCTACTTAAACAGAACAATTTCCAGCCCAGAATTCTAAATCCCACTAAGCTAGGCTTTAAAATTGATGGAGAAATCAAATCTTTTACTGATATGCAAACATTGAGGTAATCTGTCACAACAAGGCTAGCTCTACAGGAAATATCTCAACCTGTTCTACACACTGACCATCACAATGGACCGCCTGAAAAGTAAGCACCCAGAAATTAAAGGACAGAACCTAGATTCCACAA
Source organism: Perodicticus potto (assembly GCA_963574655.1). Taxonomy (NCBI): domain Eukaryota; kingdom Metazoa; phylum Chordata; class Mammalia; order Primates; family Lorisidae; genus Perodicticus; species Perodicticus potto. Next base: position 15,898 of record CAUYRH010072675.1, read on the forward strand.
TGATGCAAAAGATAAAACTAAGCAATGGACTTTCACAAAATAAGATGAATAAAATGCTACCATAGTTATCAATTATCTCAATAAATGTTAATGGCTTGAATTCCCCACTGAAGAGGCAAAGATTGGCTGATTGGATTAAAAAACACAAGCCATACATTTGCTATCTGCAGGAAACACACATAGCCTCAAAAGACAAATTAAAACTCAGAGTGAAGGTTTGGAAGACAATTTTTCAGGGAAAAGGAATTCATAAGAAAAGAGAGGTTGCAACCTTATTTTCAGATACATGTGGATTTAAAGCAACTAAATTCAAAGAAAACAAAGATGGACAATTCATCTTGGTCAAAGGAAAAATACCAAAAGAATACATCTCAGTTCTAAATATTTATGCACCCAACTTAAATGCTCCAAGATTCTTGAAACAGACATTAATTAGTCTGAGAAATATGATATCCTGTAACACCATTTTACACTCCTCTTTCAGAGCTGGACAGATCCTCTAAATAGAAATTAAAAAAAGACGTAAGGGACTTAAATGAGCCCCTAGGACAGCTGTGCTTGATAGACATATATAGAACACTTCATCCCAAAGTGATAGAATATACATTCTTCTCATGGAACATTCTCCAAAATTTATCATATCCTAGGACACAAAACAAACACAAATTTCAATTCTCAAAGGTAGAATTAAAATTTTACCTTGTATCTTCTCAGACCACAAGGCATTAAAGGTGGAACACAACTCCAAAAAAAATGTTCAACCCCACACAAAGGCATGGAAATTAAACAACCTTATGCTGAATGACAGTTGGATGCAGGAAGAAATGAAAAAGGAAATCATTAACTTCCTTGAGCATAACAACAATGAAGACACAAGCTACCAAAACCTGTGGGATACAACAAAAGCAGTCCTGAGAGGAAAATGTATCATTTTAAATGCCTACAGCCGTAAAACAGAAAGAGCACATCAACAAATTCACAAGCCATCTTACGGAATTGGAAAAAGAAGAACAATCTAAGCCTAAACACAGCAGAAAACAAGAAATATCCAAAATGAAATCAGAGATTAATGAAATTGAAAACAAAAGAATCCTTCAAAAAATAATGAAACAAGGAGTTGGTTTTTTAAAAAAATAAATAGATAAACCTTTGTCCAGACTAACTAGAAATAGAAAAGTAAAATCTCAAGCAACCTCAATCAGAAATGATAAAGGGGAAATAATAGCAGATGCCACAGAGATAAAAGAGATTATCTCTGAATACTACAAGAAACTCTATGCCAAGAAATTTAATAATGTGAAGGAAATGAATCAATATTTGGAATCACATCCTCTCCCTAGACTTAACCAAGAAGAAACAGATCTCCTAAACAGACCAATTTCAAGCACTGAGATCAGAGAAACAATAAAAAATCTCCCAACAAAAAAATGCCCTGATCCAGATAACTTCACACCAGAATTCTATCATGTCTTCAAAGAGCTTATTCCCATATTGCAGAAATTATTCCAAAAAATTGAGGAGTAAGGAATCTTCCCCAACACCTTCTATGAAGCAAACATTACCCTGATACCAAAACTAGGAAAAGACCCAAATAAAAAGGAGAACTTCAGATCAATTTCACTAATGAATATAGACACAAAAATTCTCAATGAAATCCTAGCTAATAGATTACAGCTTATCATCAAAAAAGTCATACATTGTGATCAAGTGGGTTTCATCCCAGGGATGCAAAGCTGGTTTAACATGTGCAAGTCCATAAATGTTATTCACCGTATCAACAGAAGCAAAAACAAAGACCATATGATCCTCTTAATAGATGCAGAAAAAGCATTCGATAAAATCCAGCATCCTTTTCTAATTAGAACACTGAAGAGTATAGGCATAGGTGGCAAATTTCTTAAACTGATCAAAGCTATCTATGACAAACACACAGCTAATATTTTACTGAATGGAGTAAAACAGAAACCTTTTCCACTTAGAACTGGAATCAGACAAGGTTGTCCTCTAGTACCACTATTATTCAACATAGGGCTGGAAGTTCTAGCCAATATAATTTGGCAAGAGAAGGAAATAAAGGACATCGAAATGGGCGCAAAGGAGGTCAAATTCACACTCTTTGCTGATGATATGATCTTATACATATAGAACTCAAAAGACTCAACCACAGACTCCTGGAAGTCATCAAAAAGTACAGTAATGTCTCAGGATATAAAAAATCAAAGTCCACAAGTCAGTAGCTTTTGTATACACCAATAACAGCCAAGATGAGAGGCTAATTAAGGACACCCCCCCTCCCTGCATCATAGCTTCAAAGAAAATGAAATACCTAAGAATATACCTAACAAAAGAGATGAAGGACCTCTATAAAGAAAATTGTGAAACCCTAAGAAAAGAAATAGCACAGGAAATTAACAAATTGAAAAACATACCATGCTCATGGGTGAGAAGAAGCAACATTGTTAAAATGTCCATATTTTCCAAAGCAATCTACAGATTCAATGCCATCCATATTAAAATACCAACATCATATTTCAAGACTTGGAAAAAATAAGTATTATTTTTGTATGGAACCAGAACAGACCCAGTATAGCTAAGGCAGTTATTAATAAAAACAAAGTTGGGGGCATCAGCATACCAGACTTTAGGCTGTACTACAAAGCCATAGTGGTCAAAACAGCATGGTACTGACACAAAAATAGAGACATAGATGTTTGGAATCAAATAGAAAACCAGGAAGTGAAACTAACATATTACAGCCACCTAATCTTCAATAAACCAAACAGAAACATACACTGGGGAAAAGAATTCCTATTCAATAAATGGTGCTGGGAGAACTGGATATATACATGTTAAAGACTGAAACTGGACTGCACCTTTCTCCATTCACTATAGTTGATTCAAGATGGATAAAAGTCTTAAATTTAATGCATGAAATAATAAAAATCTTTAAAGAAAGTGTGTGGAAAATACTTGAGGATATTGGCCTGGGGAAAGACTTTATGAAGAAGACTTCCATGGCAATAGCAACAACAAAAATAAACAAATAAGACTCAATTAAACTGAAAAGCTTCTGTCCAGCTAAGGAGACAACAGCCAAAGCAAATAGACAACCTACACAATGGGAAAGGATATTTGCATATGTTGAATTAGAAAAAAGCTTGATAACTAGGATCTATAGAGAACTTAAATTAATCCACATGAAAAAGCCAACAATCCCATATATCAATGGGTAACAGAGATGAATAGAATCTTCTCTAAAGAAGACAAACAAATGACTAACATACATATGAAAATTTTTTTTGTTGTTGTTTGTTTGTTTGTAGAGACAGAGTCTCACTTTGTCACCCTCTGTAGAATGCCATGGCATCACACAGCTCTCAGCAACCTCCAACTCCTGGGCTTAGGTGATTCTCTTGCCTCAGCCTCCCGAGTAGCTGGGACTACAGGCGCCCGCCACGACGCCCGGCTATTTTTCTGTTTTGCAGTTTGGGCCAAGGCCAGGTTTGAACCCACCACCTTCGGTATCCCTAATCATCAGAGAAATGCAAATCAAACCCACCCTGCCAGAATGGCCTACATCACAAAATATCGATACTGCAGATGCTGGTGTAGATGAGAAAGAAACACTTTTACACTGCTGGTGGGACTGCAAACTAATATAACCTTTTTGGAAGGAAGTATGGAAAACCCTCAAAGCCTCAAGCTAGACCTCTCATTTGATCCTCCAATCCCACTACTGGGCATCTACCCAGAAGTAAAAAAATCATTTTACCATAAGGTCACTTGCACTATACTGTTTATTGCACTCAATTTACAATAGCCAAAATGTGGGAAAAGCCTCAATGCCCACCAACCCAGGAATGGATTAACAAGTTGTGTTATATGTATGCTATGGAATACTATTCAACCATTAAAAAAGATGAAGACTTTATATCCTTTGTGTTAACCTGGATGGAAGTGGAACACAATATTCTTAGTAAAGCATCACAAGAATGGAGAATCAAGAATCCTATGTACTTAGTACTGATGTGAGGAAAATTAATGACCTAGTACACAGAGGTAGGTGGGGGAAGAGGACAGTAAAGGGAGGGAAGGAGGGAGGCATGGTGGGAGATGGGAACAACATAGGTAAGGAAGGAAGGAAGGAAGGGGTTGAGGGGTTTCAGTGTGTGATACACATTTTGCCATCAGGACACAATTATAAGAGGGACTTTACCTAACAAATGCAATCAATATAACCTGGTTCTTTGTACCCTTAATGAATCCCCAACAATTAAAAAAAAATGTTATTAGGGAAACATACAAAAAGTTAATTTTGAGTCATACAAAAGTGTTTTTAAAGAAGGATAAGTAATTCTTGGGCATGATGTTCAGGGAAAATATTTCAAGGATGGTGGCACTTGGCCAGACCTTGGAAGACATAGATAAACTTCCTGTGAACAGAGAATGGAGAGGTCATCTGAGCTGAACAAAGTTCTGGTGGTGAAACACCAGTCTTGGTCTTTGGTTAATGAATCTCAGAAAGGCCAACACTTTAGCTGAGGTTCACCTCTCTGAAATGAATTACATCACCTGAAGGAAATTCACCAAACTTCAGAGAGCCAGAATTTACATTTGACATGAATTTTTATTTACTGGCATTGATTTTATTATTATACTTAACCTTGTTTTTTATTTTTTAATTTTTTTATTAAATAATAAACACATAGATCATGTATACATTAATGCATTTATGGGATACAATATGCTGATATCACATAGAATTAGGAATGCTTACATCACACTGGTTAATGTATACCTCATCTCATTTACTTAATTATTATGTTAATACAATTATACTCTATACTTAATAGATCTGACATGTACTCTTGCATTATGCATTAACCTTGTTTTATAAAAAACAGCAATGAGTTATTTAGGCTTTAGAAACTATAGTAACTTAGGGAATCTTTTACAAGGTTATAATAAAAAACAAAAGATTGCAACCCTAGCTTTTTTCTGCTTTCATTCCCTGCATTGCCCATCCCTTCACCCTGAATCTTATTTTATCTTTTGAGGTAAAGTGAGTTTCTTTGAGGCAACAGATATCTGGTGTGAGTTTTTGTATCCAGTCAGTCAACTTGTGCCCTTTTAGAGGAAAATTCAAGCCATTCGCTTTAATTAAGAGAATTGATAGGTATTGTGGAGTTTTGTTATCTTGCTTTTAAGAGGTCCAGAGTTTATTCTTATCCCTTTCACCATTGTGGAAGCTAGGATTTGTTCTTAAATTTCTGAGTGAGTTTACTTTGGTGGTAGACCCTCATTATGTTTGTCATTATGTCATTTGATTTCTCCATCACCAATAAAAGTTCTCTATAAGGAGAACTATGAAATCCTGAGAAAGGAAATAGCAGAAGGAAGTGGAAGACCATACCATGTCATGGCTGGGAAGAATCCACATTGTTAAAATGCCCATACTATTCAAAGCAATATATGGATTTAATGCAATCCCCATCAAAGGACAAATGTTGTGCTTTGAATATCTTGAAGAAAAGAGTAGTTTGATTCATATGGAACCAGAAAAAACCCTGAATAGAAAATACAATTCTCAGAAATAAAAACAAATCTGGAGGCATCATGTTAGCAGATTTCAGGTTATACTACATGTCTATAGTGATCAAAACAGCACAGTACTGGCACAAAAATAGCGATGCAGATCTATGGAATAGAATAAAGAATCTAGAGATGAACCCAGCTACATATCACCATTAAATCTTTGATAAACCTAACAAAAACATACTCTAGGGAAAATAATCCTTATTTAACACATGATGCTGGGAGAACTGAGTGGCCACATGTAGAAATCTGAAACTGGACTCACACCTCTCACCATTGAGAAAAATTGATTCGCCCTGGATAAATGATTTAAACTTAAGACATGAAACAATTAAAATTCTAGAAGAGAGTGCAGGGAAAATGCTTAAAGATATTGGCCTTGAAAAAAACTTTATGAGGACAAACCCACAGGCAATTTCAGCAAGATCAAAAATAAATAAATGGGATCTGATCAAGCTAAAAAGCTTTTTCATAGCTAAGGGTACCACAAACAAAGCAAACAGACAGCCTTCAGAATGGAAAAAGATTTTTGCATGTTATGAATCTGACAAAGGCCTGATAACTAGAATCTACAGAGAACTCAATTTAAACAATACGAAATGAGGAAACAACCCCCTCTAGAAGTGGGCAGGAGACTTGAACAGAAACTTCTTCAAAGACAACAGAAAAATAGTCAACAAACACATGAAAAAATGCTCATTGTCCTTAATCATCAAAGAAATGAAAATCAAAACCATTCTGAGATATCATCTAACTGTAGTAAGATTAGCCCACATCACAAAGTCCCAAAATTTCAGATGCTGGTGCAGATGTGGAGAGAAGGAAACACTTCTACACTGCTGGTAGGATTGCAAACTAATACAACCTTTATGAAAAGAAGTATGGAGAATCCTGGAGAAACTAAAAGTTAACCTTCCATTTGATTCTGCAATCCCATTACTAGGTATCTACCCAGAACAAAACTCATTTTATCACAAAGACATTTGTACCAGAATGTTTATTGAAGCTCAATTCATAATGACCAAGTCATGGAAATAACCCAAATGCCCATCAACCTATGAATGGATTAACAAATTGGGTATATGTATACCGTGAAATACTATTCAGCCATAAACATATGGCGACTTTACATCTTTTATGTTTACCTGGTTGAAGTTGAAACACATTTTTCTTAGTAAAGTATCTCAAGAATGGAAAAGCAAATATACAACATACTCAATACTAATATAAAAGCAATATATAAAAAATTACATTATCATATGAAAAATAAAACACAAATATAGTCTAGCAAGGGGTGGGGCAAAGGGAAGAAGATTGGCAGAAGGAGGTAGGGCATTTGGTGGGATCTCACGTAATGGGCACAATGTGTGGGTGTATACCACACTCCCTGGATGAGGGGTTCTTTAAGAACTACAACTTTACCTTGAAGTGAAAAAAATGTAATCTAAAAAATTCTGTGTTTATATTAATTTGAAATACAAAAAAGAAAAGACATAGCCAGATTACCTGTGTAATTCAGGGATTGCAACAAAAATTGAGCTGTCAGGAACAGTTCCTTAAAGCAGTCATCCCCAAAGCCTGGAAAACTATTCAGTGAGGAGATTCTACACAAGGTGAAGTACCAGGCTCTGGTGCCAGCCAGGTTCCTCCCAGCTCCCTCCACCTGCTAGGCACATAACTTTGATCAAATTGTTCCATCTTTTTCTTCCCTGCTTTCCTCATCTATAAGGTGGGGATGACAGTTCTTGCTACCTCAGAGAACTGTTATGTGGGCAAAATGAACAATACATGTAAAATGTTCATAATCCCACTTGGCATGCAGTAAGCACCCAATAAATATTAGCTGACGTCATTATTTGCTTTTTTCTTTAATTGATTTCTAGTTCCCAAAATTTGCATTAAGCTTAGCTCAGACCTAATTCTTTGAATTGTACCTCATTCCTCACTCCTCTCCTGAGTTACAACTAGAAAATAAAACATCCTCTCCCTCCTTAGCTGAACAACCATTTATATTCACCTGCTACATCTTGGGGCCTAAGAGGAAATCTACTATGAATTCCAAAGTAAAAACCATGTGATGAATGTCTCACAAGTGAGAAGGCCATCCTCTCACTAGTTTGATCTGCTCAGGAAAAAAACAAATGCACCTGAAACAAGTGTTCTGAAAAATGAAAAGAAAAAAGAAAGAATCTGGTTCAAAGTGTTTTATTTTACCTAGTGAGAGCCCAGATTTCTTAAGTGTATGGCTTCTCATGAATGCAGGTAAACCAAGAGTTCATACGTGTGCACCAAGCCCACTAGTGGCTAATAAAATTGAGCTAGCAATATTTTACTCAAAGGGCTCTTATCATGAGCAAAAGACTCTGGGCTGTTTCTTTCTACCCAGAACAACTCTATCCTGCTAAGTTTTATTTGAGGTTCCTGGTGTGGGGACACACAGAGAAAGGAGATGCTTGTAAAATTCACCTTTTTGTCATTGAATTACTAAAGAGTTTTAAGTATATCCACTAGGCTCACCAAACTAAAGCCTGTGCTAAGATCAAGGTTATGAATGGCAGTGAACCTCTTCCATGTGGCTTACGGAGAAGGAGCTTGAGAACCAAGCCTGGAAAGAGGGAGGTCCCACTTCTATTCCATCCTTACCATGAAAAATCTTTAGAGATGGGACATGGGCTGAGACACACGTGTCACTTAGCAGATTTTTCCTAGTAGACACCAGGTGGGTTGGGCTGAAGAGAGCTGAGGTGACAGACAGTCCAGCTGCAGCCATTTCCCCAGGAAGCATGGATGCAAGTCTTTTCTGCGGTCTTCTGGGTCAACACTTATCTCCTATGAATAACCACTCTGGTGTGCTGCGTGGTGGAAAAGGGAGAATGTTTCAATGGAAGTGCTGTTCTGCATGAAGGCATCTCTTTCCACTGGTCACAGCAGCCTGTAACTGATGCTGGAGTTATTGGAGTACTGTTGGCTATCAGTTGTCCTCCTTTCCGCTCAGGACTGGAACCCAGAAAGAGCACAGATTTAGAGTGGAGTTGGGGGTATGGATGGGTACTGATCATATCCAATTGACTTTTCTGTCATTCTGAGAACTTTCCTGATGAAAGGAATGTCCATATTTATAAGCTCACAGTAATAGGAGAGAATGGGAGAGACATACAGCATGAGTAGCTTGTTATGGGGCTTAGCAACTATAAACATCCAGGGTAGATTTCTGAGTAGCATTCACTTTCTTCAGGTCTCTACTCAAAGTTCACCTTATCTATTTCACATGAATGCCCTCTGTCCATGTCCTTAACGACACTCCTACCTTGCTTGCTGTACTCTCTGGTTGTCAGCACCATCACGACCAGGCACTGACTTATTCATCTGTCTCCTCAGCAGGTGGATAAGCCTAATGTGAATCATGACTGCTATGTTGCCCTTTTTATCTCAGCACCTAAAACAATATGTGGAACATTGCAAGTACTCAGTACATATTGTGGAATGGATGAACACATCTGCTGGATCTGTTAAATAGTTTTAATACAAGTGTCCTGGAAAGAGAAAAGAATGCCAGTCATCAACTTTAGAATAGTCTAATCCCCTTTCACACAGGAGGAAATTGAGGCTCAAAGAGGTCACGGCTTATGCCAAGTCTTGCTGGCAAGAGAATCAGGCTGAGCAATTGAATGGACCAGTGAGAAGCCCATCCTCTGACAGCATAGAGCTTGCCAAACATTTCTGACAGATGAAGGGTGATTGTGAGGAGCTTGAAGGGAATTTCCTGGGCACCGGTGGGATAGTCTCTGAGTGCAAAAGGGAGTACTGATGCCAGAGACTCTGAACAAATGGGAAGAATAAGAGCCACCTGTTCAATAGCCCCTGTCTGATGGCTGCACACCTGGTCATGGCAACATAATAAAACAGATGGCTGCGCTGGCACACAGCAGCTGGCTATAGCAGTACAAATTGAGTGTCCCTGGTGACTGTCACTACAGTAAGCGGTGCGCTAACATCATGAAGGAGAAACAACAAGCAGAATCCACTTGCACGCATTTTTAAATTTCTAGTTTATTCCTTCAACTTTCCCCCACTAAAACGTAGGCTCCATGAAGACAGGTCCCTTGTCTTAATAATTATTTGCTGAACAAGATGAATGAATTAGTTATTAAGCATCTCTCATGTGATGGACATGATGCTAAGCACAGAGGATGATTACTGCCTCAGGAGGAACTGGAAGGGGAAATAATACCCCCCCAAACCATCACATGGCATGTTAATATCAGGACAGAGCTCCAAGCTGAAATATTTCCAGAAGAAGCTAGACGTTGGGGGCCAGAACATCTCAAGATATGTGTCAGGGAGGGGTTGATGATTAATCCAAGTAATACAAGAAAAGTGTCAATTAATCAGAAATAGAACACAGGAGGTGAGGAACAGCACATGCTAAGCCCAGAAGCAAGATGGTGCTGGAGGAGTACAAGAAGCGCCGCATCCTTTGGGAAGGAAGCAGCCTTTTGAATTAGACAGACCCAGGTTCAAATTTTAAGCTGCTCCTTATTATCTGAATATTCTTGAACAAGTTATTCCAGTAGTTTGGTCTTCTACATTATAGATTTTAAAAATCTATAATGTAGAAAAAATTATTGCCAGCATTTCAGGATCTTGCAAAGGTTACATGAGACTGTACTTTTTGTAGAGGATCTTGCTCATGGCCAAGGTCAGGCATTGCTGGCTGCAATTATGGTGTGGGGCCTGGGTGTAAGCTGACCTGAATTGGCAGATGTGAACGAACTCATCCATGACTTGAGGGAGCTGCAAGAATATTTTACTTTGACCAGGAGGCATGAGGAAGAGTTGCAGAATTCTAAGGAAGGAGTGATGTGATCAAGTTTGCCTTTCATATGGATCATGAGCAGCACTGAGGCTATTTATGGTCACCTGCCCTCATCCAGGCAGGAAATAAAGGTCTGTCTATGGAAGAAACAATGGAGACAGAGAGGCAAGGATGTGTGCAAGATAGGCAGGAGGAGGAACTGAAAAATCTTTATTACTTACAGGTCCTATGGAAGGAATAGAAGTCTCCCTAGATCAGTGTCTTTCAAACTTTTTTATCCCACAGCATCCTGAATGTATAGTTCAGCAGTTCTCAACCTTTGGGTCACGACCCACAGGAACTGTATTAAAGGGCTGCAGCATTAGGAAGGTTGAAAATCCCTGGTATAGTTAACCTTCTACAGCACATTTAAATAATGTTGATGAAGAAAAAGTAAAAACATGAATATACTTGCTGTGCTTTGAATGTCTTCCAAAAAATAATTTAATTAACAATCTTTAAAATTTTTCATGGCACATCTATGATCTTCTCACACAGCACACTGCACACTGATTGAACATCACTGATCTAGGTCATACTTCTGAGTAATTTCATCAGACTACACCAGACCCAAGCTCTCTGTTACTAGCTGGCCATGAAGTAAGTACAGGATCCAGAATAAGGGTTTAAGAATTTTGACAATAAGATGTTTTTATTTGAAATTTACAGAAGTATCAATATGCAAGGGATTCCACATCTAAGTTTGAGAACCCATTGGCCTAGAACAGTGCTATCCAATGGAAATATAATGCAAGCCATGTATATATTATAATAGGTGGAATTCATGTTAATATATTTTATTCAAGCCACTATAACTAAATTATTTTCACTTCTACATTCAATCAATATAAAAAATATTAGTGAGATATGTTTCATTTTTGTTTTCAAAATCCAATGCATGTTTTATAATTGTAACATACTTGAGTTTGGAATAGCCACATTTCCAACACTCAAACTATGTGTGCCTTGTGTGTAGTGCTGCCTAACACAGATATGTAATATATGTATCTCCTAGTTGGTGGTTAAGGTGATTGGGTAGATGGTCATCCTTTCACCACATCATAGAAGAATAACAATGTTAGAGAAAAATGCTTATTTCTTACTCCCCTAATTTTATTACAGAGAAACTTTTTCTAACCTTGCCTGGATTCTGGCCTTCCTCTTACTCATCTCTGAGAAAGTCAGTTATTTCCAGTGGATAGATTTGAGAAATAAACCAGGCATGTCTAGCTCAGCAACTCTATCCTTCTCTTTTAGGAGCCAGAGTGACTGGGGTGGACCTGCCTTGGCCTAGCAGTGCCTTGATCCACAGGCTAAATCCTCCTAGTTCTGAGGTTGTGTCTGCAAACTCCTTCAGCACTCACAAGGAGTCACGTCCTTCAAATTAGGCTTCTTATTAGTAAAAACAACCCCCTTAGCCTCCATTTCTGTCCATACCAGCAGATACTGGCCCTAGGGATGGGTGTAATAGGTGTGGATGAAGGTGGTTTCTGCAAAGGCATGGCCCTCTCAGGAGGAGATTTTGGGAGTGCAGGTGGTTATATCTTGATAATGAATTAACAAGTAGCCTAAGGGCATATGTGTGACCCATGCAGGGACTAAGTAGATGCCGGCAGGCCATAGAGATGTTGGTAAATAAACACAGCTATGACAAGGATTCAATTCTAGGAAAAAAGAAAATTTTTTCTTATACTGTTGTTTTAGACTTCAGAGAGTATATGCTGTTTACTGTTTTTAAACTTCAAAAGAGTTGAACTCCACTTCTACCTCAGAGAATGAAGAAAGTTCAAGTTTTAAACTGTTCCACTCAAGCCCAGCAACAGTGTATTATCTGTCCCAAATTCCATTCCACATCCTGAATAAGAGAACAATGGAGTTAGTAACTTGGGGATTTAGGTGTTATGCTCTCAAACTCAAGAATGAGCCACTACCAAATGGTCTGCAGTTGGTTCATAGTTCCCTGAGGATATATAACGGTGATAGCTGCTTAGTCTTCATTGGCTCTGTGATCATTCTGGCACCTGTAAATAAGAGAATGTGGTTGATTGCTTTGTAACTAGATATATCTCACACTCAGCTTGTTTAGTTCAGAGTCGAGGAGGCAGGTCTCTGGGTCTCATTTATTATTCACAAAAAACATCGTGCCCTTGAAGTCAGTATTTCTAAGCAATTATGGTGATATTTTAGCTTCTAATTAATTAGTTACTTTTTATTTTACACGTTAGACATAATGGTCTGGCAAAAAAAAAGTTTCATTTTGGATCTATTTTTTTAAGTGTTGGAAAGATATCAAGTACTCTATAAGTCATAGACTAAACACATCTTCATTGTGTCTGAAGGTATTAAAATTAATTTAGGTAGATATGAAGATGAGGAAGTGATCAGTATGTGCAGAAATAATGTTTAAGACATTCATATATGAGAAGTTCTCTAGGTAATTTGTAAGATAAGAGAACAGGGCAAGATCTGAACTCTGAAGAACACCTATATTTGAAGGGTAGACAAATAAGGAGAAGAAAAAAAAGAATTGCCAGAAAACAAGAGTGTGTTGTATGCTGTAGGAAGGGAATGACTGATACTGTAACTCGTATTAACAAGTTACTGTTGTTTATTCACTCAACAGCTATTTATTGAGCTATTCTGTGCATTGAGAATTCAGTAATGAATAAGACAGACAAGGTCATTCCCCTCATGGAGTTGTGATCTCATGTAAATTCACACAGCCTAAGTAAGATGAGGAAGGACTGAAAATTATCCACTGGGTTCGGCCATTTAGTTGCTAAGGACTTCAGCAAAAGCCAGTCCAATGGCAGAGAGGGATGAAAGCGGAAGGGAGCTGGGCAATAATGAGATGGGACAGGATGGTAGCTGTTTGGTGTGTGTCCACAGGGGGTGATGCTGATGGAGAACATTCACTGGGGAGGCAGTAGGAAGAGCCAACAGAGACAGAAACTGAAGACCAAAGAAAGCTGATGAAAACTGATGAAAAACTTTTGAACATCTGCATGGCTAAATACAGGAAGTTCTTTCTTAACACTGTGGAGAGGTTTCTGGAAAACTGTGACTTTCAGTGAAACTACACGTAACTGAACTAATTTGACCATAGGATAATGGATCTACACAAGAATTAAGTTCCTACAGCAGATTTCTGGTCACAAAAACATCATTGAATTTCTAAATAAAGACTAAACCACTTCTAATGTCAAATATTGAAACAAATACATTTAAGAAAAATAAAAATAAGTAAGATAATTATTGACCCAATTATTCCAGATTAGGGTCGAGGGTGGCCAGAGCCTATCCCAGCAGTTCAGGACACCAGGCAAGAACTCCCAGAGGGTAGGTCACTCCATCACAGGATGCACTCAGATTGGGACATTGAAGACACACCAATTCACCTAGCAGGCACAATTTAGGGAACAGGAGGAAGTAAGAATACCCAGAGAAAATCCACACAAATGGGGAGAATGTGAACTCCATACAAACGCAGATTCTAGCTGGGAATCTACATTTCTTAATCAATGCTATAACAAAACAACATTGAACAAAATATTATTTGAGACCTGCTATGTAGATTATTGTGGTGCCCATTCTATTCTGAAATGATACTAAAGAGATTCAGTTTGACAAACATCCTAGAAGTGACTTAGTCCATGTCGGGCACTCTGCCACACAGGAAGATACTCCTGGATCTTAAAGAGCTCCGAGGACAGCACAGCCACTGAATGAGAAAGATTAAAATGATGCGTAGCATGTGTGGAGTGAAACACTACTCTAAGCACGTTCAGGGAATATTCCATTTAATCGTCCCAGCAAACCATGCAGAAAGGACAGTTATTGTTCCCTGTCAACAAAGCCGCTGAGGGCCAGAAAAGTGAAATATCTGGCCCAAGAGACAAACTGGTAAGTGATAGATCCAGGGATCAAAACAAGATGGTCCTCAAGCCCAGAGACTGAACTCTCACCCACAGCAGTTAAACTTACTTGTTTTATGTATTTCCATGTTATTTTTACATTAAAGTAGTATTTCTTTTAAGTGTCAGCCTCACTTATGGCTCCCAGAGTCAAACCTTTGTTGTATCTGAAAGGTGACTTCAGAATGAATATTTGTTCTATGTTAGCAAACTTAGGTGACGAATCATTTGGTTCAGGTGGTCTTCTGTGGATTATTGTTTAACTTGAGGGCTGGGACCCAGCAGGCTTGTCTCTGCTTTCCAAAATCTTGACAATCATGGAAGGCACTGGTAATTCTTTCAAACTGGAAACCTCTTCAGGAGGTTATCTGTGACTCTCGCTTCACCCAACTGACCCCAGAGAGATGCTTTAAAGCAAATCATGGGAAACAGATGGAACTAGGACAGTGTGTAACATTTCTAAGGGTGTTTCATCCTCCAGAGGTCATCAATATAAGAAAATGAAAATAAAGCACTAGAAATACAAAAGATTTGAATAAATCAAGAAACATACCAAATTGTTAGATAAGAAAGGCTAAAGATATTAATATATAATAATGTCTTCTATTAAAAGAATCTCAATCTCAATTTTTAATTGACAAAACAATTCTAAGGTTAATCTGAAGAACAAAAAATATAAAAAGAAAATAGTGGGTGTTGGAAGAAGAAACAATTGTTCTACCAGGTATAAAGCTATGGTATAATAAAGCCACAAGAATATAAAAGTTGTGGTTCTGGGGCAGAGTCAGACCAACAGACTGATAGAACAGAAAATAGTCCTGAGAAAGACACAAGCATTTAGGGAAATTTAGCATACAGTTAAGCTGTCATTTTTAATCATCAGAAAAATGCTAACATCCAATAAATAGTATTGGGGCTAGCTGACTTATTCCAAAATAAGTTCAGGACAGATTAGTATTTAAATATAAATCAAACACATAAAAACACTAAAAAAATGTATGTGGATATTTTTGTAATTCTGAAATTAAAAGATTTAGTTTTTTTTAAATAGAGTTAGGTTAGCAATTGAATTCTGCTACATGTATATATTTCTTATGGCAGAGTTTGGACTGTGGGTGTGCTCATCAAAAGTAGTGTACCTTGTGGGGATGGGCAAGATGGCCGACTGGAAGTAGCTTCCAATCGAGGATCCTGTCCAAAAGGAAAGATAACCTCCAGAAACTGCCCAAATGAGCTGAAGACTGGGAGCCCAGCTGAAAGAGAGAACAGATAACTGCAGGTCACCTCTGCCGAGGCAACCTGCAACTCCAAGAAACCAAGCTTCAGGGGGAAAAACTGAACTAAAGTCTTCTGCCATTCTGAACTTCCAGGACACCCTTCCCCCCTTACCTTATGCACCAGAAGCCTGACCTCTGCTGAAACTGAGGGAGAAGGACTTGAACAGCACCCACCCTCCCTATCTGCCAGACCAGGAGGCATGCCAGGTAAGAGACTCTGGGGCCTCAACAAGTCCCCACCTGCCCCCAGGCCAGGGACTTTGCCGGAACCCCGCCGGGACCCCCAACTGGCTCAGATCCATGCCCCAGGCCTGCTGCCCACAGCGGCCAGGAACTCTGCAGGGACCCCTGTGTGGCCCGATTGGCACCCCACTGGGCCTTGGCCTGCCACCAGCTCCAACCAGGAACTCTGCCAGGACCCCCACAGGGCTCCAATCTGTGCCCCACTGGGCCTTGGCCCACCACTCACAGTAGCCAGGAACTCCACAGGGAACCCCATACGGCCTGGATTGGAGACCTGCCACGCCTTGGCCCACTGCCAGCTGCAGCCAGGAACTCTGCCAGGACTTCCGCATGGCTCGGATTAGTGCCCCACCAGGCCTCAGCTAGCCACCTGCCGTGGCCAGGGACTCAGCTGGGACTCCCGCGCAGCCCCAGTTGGCACCCCACCAAGCCTTGGTCCGCTGCCCACCTACATCAGGGACCCGGCTGGGACCCCCACGAATCTGATCCACACCCAATGGGACGTTGGCCTCCACTTGCTGCAGCCAGGGATTCCAACAGGCTTTGGCTCGCCTGCTGTAGCCAAATACTCCACCAGGACCCATGCACATGCCTCCCACACCGGCCAGAGACTCCACCGGAACCGTGACAGGCCTCTGCCTGCCTACCCAGGCCCGGAACTCTGGGAGCCGCACAACCCGCAACCTCCCCTAATCTCTCTGCCTCTGCACCAGCCTCCCCCACCTGGCCAGGGAATCAGGAGGTGGAAAGACCCATGTCCTCCCTCTGGACCTCTCCTCCCATCCAGAGACTGCTGGAAGTGTGGGCTCCCTTTGCAAAGGCCACTGGGTGCCAGGCACTCTCAGAACTGCATGCACCATCCCATGCCCTGCTGCTTGATATGGGCATGACACACTACGGAGCTGCTCCCACAGCCAGAACTCCCTGGGTGGGGCAGTCCCAGAGGAGCTACATAGGGTCGCTCTCTACAAAGATCCAGGAACAACAGAATGATCCTGCCGAGGTCTGATCTGGGAGAGACACCTCCCCAACTTGGAGGATGGTCATAGGCAACACTGAAAAATAATCATGAGGCAGAATCAACAGAAAAACTCTAGAAATACAAATAATAAGAGTAGATCAACTCCCCCAAGGAATGACAAGGTAGATACAGCACAAGATGCCTTGCATAAGCAAATGGCTGAGATGTCAGAAATCGAATTCAGAATCTGGATAGCAAATAAGATCAGCAGAATGGAGGAAAAGATGGAATTAGAATTTCAAGCAATAATCCAAAAGATGACCCAAAAGATGTCTCAAGAATTCAATGAATTCAAAGACAAAATGATCAAAGATTTTGACACATTGAGACAAGAAGTTGCAGCCCTCAAAGATCTGAGAAATACAGTAGAATCCCTCAGTAACAGAATGAGGCAAGCAGAAGAAAAGATTTCTCACATGGAAGACAAAGCTTTCGAATGCTCCCAAACTTCCAAAGAGGAGGAGAAATGGAAGGCAAAAACAGATTATTCTCTCAGACAGCTCTGGAATAACTCGAAGAAAACCAATATTCGCCTTATAGGGATACCTGAAAATGATGAAGTGACATCACAAGGCACAGAGTCTATTCTTTAAGAGATTATGAAAGAGAACTTTCCTGACATGCCAAGAGATTCTGAAATTCAGATAACAGACAGTTTCAGAACCCCAGGATGACTGAACCCTAATAAGACATCCCCCAGGCACATCTTTATTAACTTCACTAAAGTTAATATGAAGGAGAAAATTCTGAAGGCAGCCAGATGCAAGAAATCCATTACCTACAAGGGGAAGAATCTTAGAATAACTGCAGATCTCTCTGATCAAATCTTTCAAGCTAGAAGAGAATGGTCATCAACTTTTAATCACCGAAAAAAAATACCTTTCAACCCAGGATCCTGTACCCACCTAAACTGAGTTTCATTTATGATGGAGAAATTAAATACTTTAATGACATCCACATGTTGAAGAAATCTGCTATAACTAAACCAGCTCTCCAGGATATTCTCAGACCTCTCCTCCATGATGACCAGCATAAACCTCCACTGCAAAAGTAAACTCACCCAGAAACTTTTTATCAAATTTCAACTTCCACAGTGATGAAAGGATTAAAAACGTCCACTGGACTTTCTAAAGATTTATCATTATTTCCAATTAATGTGAATGGTTTAAATTGTCTTCTAAAGAGGCATATGTTGGCTGACTGGATACAAAAACTCAGGCCAGATATCTGCTGAATACAAGAATCTCATCTTACTTTAAAAGATAAATTTAGACTCAAGGTGAGGGGATGGTCATCTATATTCCAGGCAAATGGAAAACAGAAAAAAGCAGGTGTTGCAATCTTATTCACAGATACAATAGGCTTTAAACCAACCAAAGTAAGGAAAGATAAAGTCAGACATTTCATATTTGTTAAAGGTACTAC
>CAUYRH010072676.1:0-17175 GCA_963574655.1 Perodicticus potto
GAGAAGATGCAAGGAATAATTTCTATTCTTTTAAATTGGCCAAGGTTAGACTTGTGACCTAAGATGTGATCGACTTTGGAGTATGATCCATGGGCTGATAAGAAGAATATGTATTCAGTTTTATTGGGATGAAATGTTCTGTAGATGTCTGTTAAATCCAAATGTTGAATGATTAAGTTTAAATCTAAAATTTCTTTGCTTAGCTTCTTATTGGAGGATCTATCCAACACTGTTAGAGGAGTGTTAAAATCTCTGACTACTATGGAGCTGGAGGAAATCAAGTTGCTAATGTCTGCTAAAGGTTTTCTTATAAATTGAGGCAGGTTCTGGTTGAGTGCATAAATATTAATAATTGAAATCTCATCACATTGAGTATTACCCTTAATAAATATGAAGTGTCCATCCTTATCCTTCCTTACTTTTTTTGGTTTAAAGCCTATTTTGTCTGCAAATAAGATTCCAACACCTGCTTTTTTCTGCTTTCCATTTGCCTGGAATATAGATGACCATCCCTTCACCCTGAGTCTATCTTTATCTTTTAAGGTAAGATAAGATTCTTGTATGTAGCAGATATATCTGGCCTGAGTTTTTGTATCCAGTCAGCCAACCTGTGCCTCTTTTGAGGACAATTTAAGCCATTCACATTAATTGAGAATATTGATAAGCCTGGTGGAATTTTGGGTATTGAGTTGTTTGGAAGTCCAGTGGACATTTTTAATCCTTTTGCCACTGTGGAAATTGGAATTTGATCAAAAGTTTCTGAGTGTGTTTACTTTTGTGGTGGAGGATTGCACTGGTCATTATGGAGGATAGGTCTGAGGATATCCTGGAGAGCTGGTTTAGTTATGGCAAATTTCTTCAACATGTGAATGTCATTAAATTATTTAATTTCTCCATCATAAATGAAACTCAGTTTAGCTGGATACAGGATCCCGGGTTGAAAGTTATTTTGTGTTAGGAGATTAAAAGTCGAAGACCACCCTCTTCTAGCTTGAAAGGAAAGTTATTTTGTTTTAGGAGATTAAAAGTCGATGACCACCCTCTTCTAGCTCTCTTCAGCAGAGAGATCTGCAGTTAATCTAACATTTTTCACCTTGTAGGTTATGGTTTTCTTGAATCTGGCTGCTTTCAGAATTTTGTCCTTCATATTAACTTTAGTGAAGTTAATTATGATGTGCCTGAGGGATTTCTTGTTCGGGTTGAGTCATGCTATATTTTAGTCTATTAATGAAAAAAAACTATGTTCCCATGTGAGTTATGCTGATATGATAATTTCCATAGATGTTTTCTGCAACCATTTATACATGGCAGGTATAATAGAGAAACCCTAAACAACTTCAGTAACTAGGATATATGTAGTATATTTCTATTTTCCTGGCCAGTACTTTAAAAATGGTCTCTTAAAACATTTTCAGAGTAATCATCCAACTAGAATGACATATGGTTGTTTTTTAATGTACGGATGACACATTGACTTTCAAGGGGAAGTTTTGGGCCTTGGCTCTGCAATCCAAGCGTAAAATCATGTGCGATTGTGAGTAATAAGAATAATTGAGTCCTGGCAGCAAACATTCAGCTATTACTCTCTGAAACTAAATGGATCAATAATGACAATTACTTTGATTTCCAGGTTCCAGATCCCCATATCCAGTTTTGTTGATCAAAAAAAGAATTCATATTCAACCTTCATCTTTTAAGTATAAAAAAAGTCACTAACATTTGGTATTTAAGAACTCCACACTAGCCAACTGCAATGTACTAGGCTGTCATAACAAAATACCATACACTCAGTGGCTTCAACACAGAAATGCACCTTCTCACAGTTCCGGAAGGTGGAAAGTCCACCATCCAGGTCTGGTGTGTTCACGCTTAGGTTCTTATCCTGGCTTATAGACGGCCACCTTCTTGCTGTGTCTTCACAAAGTGGGGAGAAAGGGAATAAGCCCTCTGGTCTCTTCTGAGAGGACATTAATCTCATCATGACAGCCTCACCCTCATGACCACCCCTCACCCTACTTACCTCCATGGCCTTATCTCCAACACTATAGATTTGGGAAAGATAAAAACATTCATCTGGTATCAAGCATTATCAACTTATTTCTCCATGTCCCCCATCTGTCCTATCTCCACCTCAAATCCAGTAAGTCACTGTCAATTCAAATCTGCACTGTCTTTCCAATGTAATCTCCAAGTTGATCCCTGTTATGAGCATTTTAGTTCAAGCTGTTGCCTTCTCTTAACCTCTAATTCTCTGATCCTGGCCATCGCCCACACTATCTCCAATATCATTCTCCTTCTCTGCTTTGAAACTTCCGTTGGCTTCCAGTTTCCCACAGATTAACCATCAAATTCTTTATCATACTTTTTAAGTCCCCCCCCCACAATTTGGGACCAAACTACCTTTTCAACGTTGTCACCCATTGTTCCTTAGCTCCCACCCTCCACACAAACAAAACTTCCCATTATATCCCTCAGTGAATCACACCCTTTCACCCCCAGTGCTTCCATGCATAGAGTTCCAGATCCAGGCATTCCCTGCATAGCAAATCCTATCATCCTTTTAAACTGTCGACATCCTTAAAAAGTCATCTTTAGGCTCGGCACCTGTGGCTCAGTGGCTAGGGCGCCAGCCACATACACCCAAGCTGGGGAGTTTGAACCCAGCCCAAGCCTGCCAAACAACAATGACAAGTACAACCAAAAACTAGCCAAGCTTTGCAGTGGGCGCTTATAGTCCCAGCTACTTGGGAGGCTGAAGCAAGAGAATCACTTAAGCCCAAGAGTTTCAGGATACTGTCAGCTGTAACACCACGGTAGTCTACCAAGGGTGACATGGTGAGATTCTGTCTCAAAAAAAAAAAATCATCTTAAGTTTCCCTAAGAATCAGATCCCTTTTCTGTGATTCCATAGGCTTTTGCTAATATACCGTTATAATATTTACCATATTGAATTACAATTATCCTTTTACCTATTATCTTAATAAAATACAGAGATTTTCAGATTTTTAATTTGTAGGGGGCTCCTTTTCATTGAGGCTAACTACCAAATAAACTTTTACATCTTCCTTCTAGATCACCCGAAATATATAAGGTACATACTGAGATTTCCTGGTGAACAGGTGCCAAGCCAAAGATTAAATTTGTGGGGTTTTATGTCTGTTTTCCTCTTCATTAGCAAAGGTTGTGACAGTTACAACTGTATTGTATGTATGTGAAGAAAATTATATATAGATAAAAGTCACCTTGGAATCATTGAAGTTAGCTTCCTTTAGAGGGCAGGCATAGATAAAATAAAATAGCTCAGTAATCTGAGGGAAGGGATATTCGTTTTCAAGAGCAACTATAACAAATTACCATAAATTGGGTGTCTTAAAACAATAGAAATCTACGCTGTCAAAGTTCTGGAGGCCAAGGTCTGAAATCAGTTTCACTGAGCCAAAATCAAGGCTATGGCTGAGCAGCACTCCCTGCCGAGGCTTTAAGGGAGGATTCGGTTTTTGTCTCTTCCTACTCGTGTTGGCTCTGGCATTCCTCGCCTTGTGTCCACATCACTCCAGTCTCTGCCTCTGTGGTCACACTGACTTCTGCTCTGTGTGTGTCTTTTAAATCTTTCTCTCCCATCCTCCTCCTACATGAACACATTTGATGGCTTTTAAGACCTTCCCGGATAATCCAAAATCTTGCCAAGATCATTAATTACATCTGTAAGATCCTTTTCCCTTACAAGGTAACATTTACAGGCTCCAGACATTAGTGTCTTATATCTTTGGATGCCATTATTCAGCATAACATAGGAGAAAAAAAATCCCTTATTAAAAAAGAAAAGTAGGAACAGGTGTCATCACCAAAAATGGTAGACTAATGAACTCCAATATTCCATCCTTCCACAAAATGAATGAATAAGCTGTCAAAAAATGTCAGAATCACCTTATTGGGAACTCTGGAATTTAATAAAAAATATTCAAAAAATAGGGGAATGTTTAATGAAGAAAGAAGCTGCTAAATTTCAATGTTTAAGGAAGCCTCTCTCTGTCAAATCACTAGCTTTGTGAACATACTTTAATGGCCTCACACAATAAAGAATGCAATTGTTCTTAAAAAAAAAAAAAAAAAAAAAAACCACCATAAGAATCTTAAGAGAAAATGTAGGGGAAAATCTACCCCACCTGGGATTTAGTAACAATTTCGTAGCTCTGACACCAAAAGCACACATAACAAAAGAAAAAAATTAACAAATTAGACTTCATAAAAACTTTTGTTCATCATAGATTGCGAGAAAATAATTGCAAGTTATATAGCTGCTAAAGGGCTAGTATCTAGAATATATAAAGAACTCTCACAACTTAGTGGCCAAAAGGCAAAAATTAATTAATTAATTAATTAGAAATTGGGCAAAGGTCTTTTTTTTTATAGAGACAGAGTCTCACTTTATCACACTTGATAGAGTGCTGTGGCATCTACAGCTCACAGCAACCTCCACCTCTTGGGCATAGGAGTTTCTCTTGCCTCAGACTCCTGAGTAGCTGGGACTACAGGCACCTGCCACAAAGCCCGGCTATTTTTGTTGCAGTTTAGCCAGGGCCCCTCGGTATATGGGGCCAGTGCCCTACTCACTGAGCCACAGGCACCACCCCAAAGGACTTGATTAGACATTTCTCTCTAAAAAAGATGCAAATAGCCAACAGGCTCATGAAAAGATATACAACATCCTTAGTCAACAAGCAAATACAAATAAAAATGTCAATGAAATGTCACCATAGACCCACTAAGATGATTATCATTTCAAAAATGGAAAATAAGTTTTAACAAGGATGCGTAAAAATTGGAACCCTTATACATTTCTGCTGAGAATTCAACATGGTGCAACCACTGTGAAAACAGTTTGTGGTTCCTCAAAGAAATTAAACATAAAATTACATAAACAGATTTTCAGACAAAACTGTCACACAAGTGTTTATGGCAGCATTAGTCCCAATGACCAAAAGGGAGGAATAACCCAAATGGCTACCATCCTCTGAGTGGGAAAACAAAATGTGGTATCCATGCAATGGAATTTTATTCAGTTATAAAAAGGAATGAAATATTGATACATGTTACAACATTGATGAACCCTGAAACCATTATGCTAAATAAAAAGGCAGACACAAAGACCGCATATTATGTTAGTCAGAATAGATAGACCCACAGATCAGAAATCAGCTTAGCAGTTTCCAGACACTGACGGAAGGAGGGAAAGTAGAGCGGCTACTTGTGTACAGGGTCCCCTTTGGGGATGAGGAAAATGTTCTGGAACTGAATAGTGGTAATGGTTGTAGACACTGTGAATGCACTAATTGTCACTTAATTGTACATTTTTAAATGGTTACAATGGCAATGTTTATGCTATGGGAATTTTACTTCCATAAAAATAAAAGTAAACTGTTTTGAAAATAGAAAATTCACCTCGCCCCATAGGTAACTGGTACTGACGGAGAACAACGGTTCTGGGGTCATGAAGTATTAAAACCAAGCCCAGCCCAGCACCCCAGGTCTGGCTTGGCCTCTACGAAGTGACTGTGAATTTGAACTGACAAAGCTGACAGGGCGGGCACGCATAACCTGGGTAGATGCCCGATAGAGCATGAGGAAGGCTCAGCAAAACATGACACTAAAGGAATATCTTTTCTCATTCACCACCATCTGACACTTACAGAAGGAGCTGATCTTTGCCATCGAGCTCCTGGCCCAAATGTTATTACTGGTTTTAGGAACAGTCTTCCTTGGCTCATATTTGCTGGAAAAACTCAACTGCCACCACCATCTTGAACAGCCTTGCATCTCCCACTAGAAAGGTTTATCTGTGGCCATGGTTCTGAGCTGTCTGGAAGGTATTTCCCAGAAGCACGGGCCTGCTCCAGCCTTTAAAACTCTCCTGTTTTTGCACCAAATCACACTAAGGATGTGGGAAGCCTGTCCTCCAAAAGATTAGCTCCTGAGACCAGTTTCTGCTCAGCCACCACAGTCCCTCTGCTAAAAGCTACACGTCAAAATTTAAAAGAGCAAGACCCAGTTTCTCCTTCAAGATACTCAAAAGCACAAGGGGCTCCTAGGTTTTTCCATTTCACCTTCTCTCTAATGAATGAGGCTTCCAACCTTTCGCACTTTGCAAATTTAAAGGCATTGCTGTGCTTAGACCGTGTATAGTGACACCAGGTGACAGGCAGTCCAAGTCCTTCTTTGCTATCAGTTGACCAACTGATTGAGCCTGCCATTGTGTATGTTTGTATCTTTCCTTTTGTAGAAGGGGTTTATGAGCACTTCACATCTTTTATGAATTGCTTTCTGATATCTACAATCACCCAGGTCAAATTGCCCCAATGCTAACCACAGAAACAGAAACTCAGGAGTGGGTGCGACAAGCTCTCAGTGTCCTTTCCAACTAGTCATCAGTTTTGTCAAGGTTGATATAAACAATAACCTCTACACAAAAGAGACAGAGAAAAGGCAAAGGATGAAAGAACGGCTCAGCGAGCTACTTGTCTGCACTCACCACCACGGAAATCCAACTGATATTAGGAGCTGTACTCAAGAAGACGCCCACACTTCTAGTCAAATTGCAAATTCCCCATCCCTGGGGCAGTCTGGGCATGTATTGCTTATTGTTCTTGGTGTGGTGGTAGCAGCAATAAAAAGTAAACATAAAGGTAATTTGACAATAATGTTTATACTTTACTCTGGGTATTATTTCTCAAAGCCTAGTTACATAGAGCACATGCATAAGAATTACCTGGAATACTTGCTAATAATGTAGCCCCAGAGCTCTCCCCCAGCCCTCTCAATCACACCTCTCCGGGATCTACACGTGTGTTCCACTTCAGGTCATCTTATTACATACTAAAGTTTGCACCAAGGCAGAAGATATAAACAGTATTGTCAAAGACAGTATTTTTCCTGTCCTCCAAACCATCCACTTGACCCACTAGGGCATTAGTTCCTGGAGAGCAGAGATCATGTTTTTATTATTCATGCACCACTCGCCCCTTCAGTATTCCTTTCTTAAGCACCTAGTGCATAACTGTCATTGAATTATTAAGAGATGCTGATTACATAAAGCAGAATGAACATAACAGACACTCAAGAAATATTTGTGAATGGATAAACAAATGGGTGAACAAACACAAGGAGCACGTTCCCTTATTGGTAAGAATCTTTTTTTTTTTTTCTGTAGAGACAGAGTCTCACTTTATCACTCTTGGTAGAGTGCTGTGGCGTCACACAGCTCACAGCAACCTCCAACTCCTGGGCTTAGGCGATTCTCTTGCCTCAGCCTCCCGAGTAGCTGGGACTACAGGCACCTGCCACAACGCCTGGCTACTTTTCTGTTTTGCAGTTCAGCCGAGGCCAGGTTTGAACCCGCCACCTTCAGTATATGGGGCCAGCACCCTACTCGATGAGCTACAGGCGCCGCCCTACTGGTAAGAATTTTAAAAACATGTTTTCTTTTTCCTCTATTGGAAAACCATCACATTATTAGCCATATGGGCAACCATTTATTTC
Source organism: Perodicticus potto (assembly GCA_963574655.1). Lineage (NCBI taxonomy): Eukaryota > Metazoa > Chordata > Mammalia > Primates > Lorisidae > Perodicticus > Perodicticus potto. The sequence goes on from CAUYRH010072676.1 coordinate 7,537, forward strand.
ATTAGGCATCATTCCAAATCATTGTGCTGAATAAAAATAGTAATTGCTTATGAACACATATCACAAATCTCATCAATGTTTCATTCTGAATGTCTACGTGAAAACAAGCATTGTTGCCATCTATGAAATTAGTTGTCTCTCTATACGCTTTATATGGATAATGCTAACCAGTCCTTTTCTTTATACTGTGAAAGGTGGATACATTAATCGCTCACCCAGAGATCTTTTACTAACACGTGTGGACCAGAATCAACCCACACTTTTCCAAAAGTAATTCCTCCAAGGGGCAATACCCTCTGCCCATCCTATACCCACTGAGAACAACATGGCCCTAGGTTAAATTTAATGAGAAATGTGATTCTCCCATAAATGTTGTTTACCTTACATAGTATCTGAATTCCTAGAAAGTTTGTGTAAATTGATTCATTTAAGCGGAGCACAGCACTTGAAGGAAATCTGTGGCAAATCCTTCCATAACAAAGAATACTAATATCGATTTAGCGTTTAGTACGTGCCAGCTATTAAGCCAAGTGCTCTGCATACATTATCTCATTGAATTATCCAAACTTCTCAATGAGGTATATAATATTATTAAATCTAGTTGATTAATGGATAAAGTTAAACAAAGAAAGATTTGATAACTAACCCAAAAACCAGCCTGAAGAAAGAAAAGCCAAGATCTAAAACCAGCTATGTCTGCTCTTCGGCCACGGCTCTTCTCTCTTCTGGGATGTTTTTATAACTGATTCCTTTAAGTGAAGTAGACGCCATTCATCATTATCTAAGTTTCACTCAGCAACCAGATAAATTTTCTAAAATTAAATAGAATAATGCTAGGCATATGCTATATGCTGAATACAGTTTAGTGTCTTTTTTCTTCTGTTTTTGTAAAACACTAAGTGTCCACCTATGGAAAACATAGGTGTCTGCTAAACACAAAAACAAAAATGTTTATGATGGAGAAGACCAGCTTACAATAAATCTCATTCAGCCATTTGGAAGACGTATCATTACTGAAGTACTTAATCACTGCAATAACTTTCTCGTAAATGACTATAGCTTTGTCACCACAAAGTCTTGAGCTTTTGCTATGTGAGGGAATGACCCAATCAGCACAATTGCCTTTCTGGATAGGATGTATCTCAATGCTCAATAAAGCTATTTATAGATTACTCCTCAGTTATTTTGAACCCCAATATCCATTTGCTTCTAAAAGCACCTCAAAACTTTGTATTGTCTGGCTCGGCGCCTGTGGCTCAGCAGGCTAAGGTGCCAGCCATGTACACCTGAGCTGGCGGGTTTGAATCCAGCCCAGGCCCCACCAAACAATAATGACGGCTGCAACCAATAAATGGCCGAGCATTGTGGCAGGCACCTGTAGTCCCAGCTACTTGGGAGGCAGAGGCAGGAGACTTGTTTGAGCCCAGGAATTGGAGGTTGCTGTGAGCTGTGATGCCATAGCACTCTATCCAGGGTGACAGCTTGAGGCTCTGTCTCAAAAAAAAAACTTTGTATTGTCATCCAGCCACCTGCTTCAGACTTACTAATTGACCTGTTAGGAAAGGTTTGAATTATAAACAGAATTTTAAAAAAAAATAGTATCTAGACCAGGTGCATTGGGTTATGCCTATAATCATAGCACTCTGGGAGGTGAAGACAAGAGGATCACTTGAGCTCAGAAGTTTGAGACCAGTCTGTACGAAACCAAGACTCCCATCTCTACTAAACATAAAAAAATTAGCTGGGATTCCTGGTGCATGCCTGTAGTCCCAGCTACTTGGGAAGTGAGTCTGAAGCAGGAGGATCACTGGAACCCAGGAGTTTGAGGTTGCATGTGAGCAATGATGACATTATTGTGCTCTAGCCAAAATAACAGTGTGACCCTGTCTCAAAAAAAAAAAAAGGTATCTATTTCTATGAAGGTAGTTCATAGTAATTAAAGCATTGTTGCCAACAAAATCCTTAGTACGTCACAATGCCACACAATGACGTTCCCTGATGACTGTTTTGGAAAATTTTTATCATGTGACCACCTTCCCACTGCATGCCAAAAGTATTTCTCAGGTGGTTTCTCTTACTGTCAGATGATACAGATGATGACTTTTCAGAAAAGTACCAGTCAGTCTTCATTCATTCACTTTACAAATTCTTATTGACATGTCCAATATGGCAGGCGCCGTATCCGCAGTGGTGAATTTGATGAACATACTTGCTACTCTGGTGTCCAGAGAATCTGCCATCTGAGTAAGGTAACCTAGGCAAGAAGAGAGACTTTTAGAAAATAACTTCACCCAAGCAATCCAAGTGCCAATTCTCTGCTTTTCGAAGGGTTTTCTCCCTCAAGATTTTTGTAGTAAATTCATAAGGCTGATACAGTCAGAAAAACCAGTCTACCCATTCCAATAGTTAACTAAATAGAAGAGGCAAGCCTCTTTTCACTGACCCTGAACTCCAAAGTCAGGCAAAATGACTAGCAGATGATCTGACAGGTCGCACAGATGAATCACTGGGTTTGACTCAGTCTACTGAGTCATTCTTACTGTCATAAGTCACTCCGTCATGTTGCATTTCTTAGTTTACTCCAGGTTTATAATAATAATACTGCTCTCCCAACTTAAATTAAGGACAGAGCATTGAATTAAAGTCTACTCAGAAAGAAGTTAGTCACCTGGAGAAGCCGCTTCAGTTTTTCCAGGCTGTAGATTAGTCCAAGATGTCTCTTCTCCAACTCCCAGTTTCTCCTTCCCCCTCCTATCCGTTAAGTATAAACATGTAAACATTTCTCCCAAGACACTCTTCAGACTCCTCCTTGTCTCTGGACAGCCTCTTTTATGCCTTTAGTTTCAACAGCCCCCCTCCGAGACAGCCCTGTCTGTGGTCTCGCACTCTTTTTTGAGCAATGACCGTGAGGAGGCCGTGGTGTCTACATCAACAGCTTGGTCAGGGGAGCCCGAACCTGAGCAGCCGTCAGCCCCCTGGCGGTGAGGTGGAGACACAGCAGGGAAGGAGGAGCCGGAGGCGCGTTTTCACGGTTACAGGTCAAGGGCAGCCAACCACAAACAGTAGGAAACCAGGACGGACTGGTAACAAGCCACTGGAGGGCTGGGCGATGGGAACGGTAGATCAGCACTGAGGGAAAACCTCGGCCTGGGGAGGAATTCCAGCGAGTCCAGGTGTCCACTTCCTTTTCGGTTCCCTTCTTTTCCTGAACAATCCAGTTCTGAAGCCATTAATGGGAACATAAGAAATACAGATTTTGCTGAAAATAAGAGGCAGCCATAGTGACCTTGAGCAGGATCTCAGAGCTGGCCAAGGTGAAGAGGGAATCCGCTGGGGACCGCAGGTGTCAGCGGTTAGCTGTGGTGTCAGCCTCGGGAGGGCAGGGAAGGGAAATGGAATGAATTCCAGGATTGAGGCAGCATGCTGACCTAAAATAAATAAACAAACAAATTAAAAGGTTGAAGAAGAATGGGATATTTATGTAGTTTCAAAATACCTTCCCACCAAACAAAGGCTTACAATTGCAAAGGTAAAAAGAATAAGTTTATAGTAGAGAAGGTTTATAGAGACTACCTAAATCAAGTGACTGAAAGGATAAATTAAATGACAAATGGCAATCGTAAGCCAACTAATAGGATGCAATAAGAACACAGCATCACTTCTGTGATTAGTCCTTTTTTTTTTAGTTGATAAGTAAAAATTGTGTATCTTACCATATGTAAAATGATGTTTCCATCTGGTATACACACATTTACATATACATTGTGGAATGGTGAGATTAAGCTATTTAAAGTATGCATTACCTCATATACTCCTTTTGTGTGTGTGTTGAGAACACTTAAAATCTACTATATAATTCATATGTGCATCATTAAAAAAGCTTTAAGTTGCACAAAAGTCAAGAAACATAAAATCCATGCAAATGGAAACAAATGAAGCCCTTCCAGCAGCACCACTAAGCTGGGCAAACTGAAACTTGCACGGGTAAATCAGAAAGGACACTGCAAACTATGTGTCTGGGAAGTGAAATAATGGATCATAACACAGTCTGTCCCAAAACTTTTGTAGTGACCAATGTGGAATCATAATCCAGTAAGTCTCTTGAACTTGTTTTTCTTAACTGAAAATTTGTGTCTTTTAACCAAAATCTCTCTGGTCTCCCAACCCATCCCCACCAGCCTCTGGTTATGAAGGTAAACCAGTCTTGAGTCCAATTCTAGGGACCTTAGTAACCAAAATCCTCCAGGAAATACCAACCTCTTGGGCAATGTGATGTTGCAGCTTGGAATCTACCAGGGAGCTCTAGCAAGTTTCCATCCACTTTGAATAATCTACAAAGCAAAGTTCAGTTTCTCTGTGGGTTCAGGAGATAATCAACACCATGGACAATGAGAATGAGGTGCAGCCAGAATCCCACACTCCTCATGCACGCTGCCTCAGTGCCCCTCCTCCTGCCACGCTGGAGATACCGTTACTGCCCCCATTCCATGGAAAGGAAAACCCAGGCAAAAAACAAGTAAGTCGCCTGCCTGAAGTCACACACCTAATGAGCTGAAGAGCAGCAATGCTCAGTCTAACTACAGAGCCCCTGCTCTTTCCTTCATCTAAAAAGGAAGGAAAGGTGAGGTAAGTATGTTTAATTTCAGAAATGAATGGAGACAGTACTGAAGAAATGCTTATATGATGATCTTGATGTTCCGAGTAGAAAGAAATGTCATCTCAGATAAAGGTCAAGGATGAGGCTAGGGATTAAGAAAAGGAGTTGTTTACAAAAAACCTTAAAAGACTAGAAAAGGGACCTTGCTATGGGTGAATAAAAGAATGAATTGCTAAGCATCATCAGAAGCCCGTGTTGAGTTTGCAACGTCTGCACTGGTAACGACACCATCAGCATGGTTATGCAACTTTCTTGAGCATTTCTCAGAAACCCAGAAGCAGAAATGAAGGAAACAGATCATTGATCTATGGCTGGGGGCCTGGGAAGGGGATGAGGTGGACAGTAAATGTGTTAAGGGAATAGAGGATGTTGTTTGAGAATTGTTGAAATAATTGATCCTTGGGTCCAGGCCAAATTGGAAAGGAAGCAAAGCTGATGAATGTCTGTTGAGTCAAATAATAAGAATGAAAGTCACTTTCTTTTCGGGTATAAAAACTTTTGAAACTTATCTTAACCAATTTATTCTAAGTCTTTAATTGTATAAAAAAAGAACAAGGTACCTTACATTTTATTCTTTAGTTGAAAACCACATGTCTGTTAAATATTAAGTTGTACCGGACTCTAATCAGGAGACTTAGAACTAGCCCTCACTCTGTACTAGTGAACTAAGTGACTGACTACACCACTCAGACACTGTGTGCCTCAGTCGTACCTCTGTAAAAAAATAAATAAAAAAGAAGGGTGGATTTAACGGCCTGATGCTTCATTTCTTCATTTCATTCCATGATGAAAAATGAATTGCAGAAGTCTCCAAGCTAGTTTTCTAACTTTAACATAATTGAACCTTTCTTTGCTGAATGTGAGCTAAATAAAATGTTTTGTAAACCGAACAGCTGTACATCCTTCGGTATCAGCTTCACAGTTTCAATAAGCACACAGTGAAATGATGTATAAAATATAAGACCTGTATAAAATTCAACACCTCCAGCACCAGGGTCTCAGTGGTCTTAAAAGAGGATGATGATCCACATGGTAACGTTTAAACAATCCCTAGTGTCAAAGTAGATAAAGTAAATTAGAGTCTGCGTTTTTCAATCATTTAATTTCAATTATTTTTCTTTCTTTCAGTATCCTCTTTGCTCTGTCAGGTCACGTGCTTCTTATCATGTAGAACTATAGGCATTTGCTAATCAATATTTGCTAAATGTTTTCTAAATTCAGAATTATTTTAAGCTTAGAATTAATTGATCCTTTACATCTAGTGTTCATAGAATCCAGAGCTTCCTAGAGAAACACAGTCCTAGATGTGTGCATAGTGCCTGTTTTTTTGTCGTTATTTGTTTGTTTGTTTTTGTTTTTGAGAGATAGGGTCTTGCTCTGTCAGCTTGGGTAGAATGCAAAGGTGATGTCGTACTTACAGCTGCGCTTATTCTTTGTTCCCAGAGCATATAAACGAAAACCTGAATTTAGAGGAAAGGAAGCTATAGGAAAAGAGCAGTTAATAAGTAAAAGGGCTATTTCACTGAGCTCTTGTTGGGACATTTTGAGGGAAAAGTGACACAACTGAAGTCAAAAGTTTTGAGGAAAAAAATTCTTTTTTCAGTTCCTTATATAAATGTAGGTTTAACACCTCACCTAGTTCTTACCACATAGTAATTGCTCCATAAATACGTGTGACTAGATAAATATTGAGTTTCTTCTTTTATGTTTTATCAACTCTGTAAAAAAATGAATAAGACAGTCTTCATTTCAGAGAAGATCACTGTAAAAAAAAAAAAAAATATATATATATATATATATCCCAATAGTTATGAAATTACAAAGCCAGGAGAAATTCATCGGTTTGGTGGGTTTCTGTTGACGTCAGGAGATGAATTTAAAGCAGAGCAATGAGAAGTAAGGAGAAGATCAGAGGGGCAGAGAGGTCTTCTGGGAAAGGGAAGAACACAAGTTTGAGGAATTAAAAGTAATAAAAGCACAATGGATGCTAAGGATTAGACCTCCCTCTTTATTGGTGGAAAAAACTAGAAAAAAAATTTGGTACGATAACTCACTTTTTTATGTTTTTCCCCCACAGTCCTGACACATTTCTTGTTATTCCATTACTATCTAAATATTCTGAATTTCCCTCTTCTAAGCTTACTAGGCATTGTGCAGCCCTTCTGAAGATGAGTTATGCGCACTGCTATAAATCAACGTGTCTCGATTCTCTTTCCTTTGGTAAAGGTTTTCATCTCTCAGGAAAGTAACAAGCTGCCGGGCCCACATTGCAGGTTTTCCTGGTAAGCTTCTGAAAAAGGTTAGATCAGGGTCACCTGATACACTAGACTTGTAGCAGTGTTGTCAGCACAAGTAACTCAAAGACCAAAAAGACATATAAGAAAAAGGTCGGGAGGAAGAGAGTGTGAAAAAATAAGAGGAAGGGAGAGACGGCAGTGGATAGGGAAAGATAAGCGAGAATGAAAGGAGCATCAGAGAGAAGGGGAAGAAGGGGGCAGGAAAAGACCCAGGAAGGAGGGGAGAGAACAGGTGTAACAGGGAGATACAGACACAAAGGGAGAGGAGAAAAAGGGAAGAGAGGAAAAGAGGAAGAGAGAGTAGATGATAGGAGGAGGAGAGACATGGAGAGAAAATCAGATGGGAAAGAGAGGAAAGAAAGGAGAAAAGAGAGAGGAGAGGAGAGAGGATGAGTGGGGGTGGGCGAAGAGTTCACCTGACCAGGACTAGTCATAGCTCTACCTTTGAAATAAACCCATATTTTTGTATATAAGATTTGGTGAGCAATTTCAGTTTGATACAATGTGGATAACTTTCAGATTCCTTTGCTAGGAAAATCAAATGCCAGTCTAATATTATATTCTTGCTTAGGGCATTGTATTTTAGTAAACTTTAATTTAAAATGCATTTTCGATGCTAGTATATTTCATTTGTGGCAATGCATGTTAACTTTTTATTGGCTTACATTTTCTATTTTTGCCCTTTTTTAAGAGAAATATTTTCCTAGATTTTTATTCCAAAGAATTTCTCAAAAAAATTTTTTTGTCTTAGATAAATTGAAAAATAGGTTTTATTCTGCTTACGTCTTATTTTTATAATTTCTCAGATTGTACATAGGAATTTTGTGAAACTTTAACTTTCACTGGAGAACTTTATTCAGAGTCTACATGCTGACACAGCTGATCTTTTTAGATACAAAAGAGATGTATCTCTGTGTGGATACATATTGTTACTAATTTTTATCAGCAAACAACTTAGAGATGATAGTGAACTAGAATTTCATGCAAAAATGTTAATTTATTAAACCAGTAAATGAAAACTTTCTCTAAAAATAATTAATGTAAAATCTAGAACATTCTATTGTATTTCACATAAAGTCTATCCCCATACTAAAGCCCTACTTCACTTATAAACATCTGGGAACAAAACTGTTGAGCTTATTAAACATTGTTAGTTATAAAATAACTTAATGCACAGTAAATAAGAAAAAACTCAAATGTTCAGTCCTGCTACCAAATAATCATCAATAACTCATGCATAAAAACATTTTTTGTTGAATCCAAATAATTATTTTTATTAATTGAAAAGCAATTTACCTTTCTACTCTGTTCCAAAGGAATTTAGGGGCCTAAAATAGAAACCCCAGTTTTAAAACAAAACACATATACATACATATATATATATAACTATTCCATAGTAATATACATATATTACTCTAGTTATTTTTCATCAAGTTAATGCTCCCTCCAAAAGAACAAAATAACTATAACTGACTCTAATTTTTAATTTTTGATTTTTAACATGAAAAATATGTAATGGTCTTATGAAATAGTATCTCCAACAACACAGAAAATTATGACAACCATAGAAACAAATATCAACAATGTCAGAAAAAACACTGGCAAACTCATAAAGAAATCAAGAAATTCATTTTCTTTTCAGAAGCTTTTTTTTCCCCAAACACACCAACTAGTTTCCATAATCACTCACCGACATCACCCAGCCAACTTGTTATTACGTAGTTTTGACTTCAATGTTAGAATCTGGTGCCAGTGAATATCCAGATTACTCTTTGGAAGGGACATGAAAAACAACTATTTGTCCAGAGATGTCTTCATCGTTTTGATTAATATTTTGCCATACTTTACAAACTTCCAAATTTTTCAGGCTTCGCATTATTGAAATTTAAAATCAGAGTTGAGGGCAAAAATCAATTCTCCTTGAACCCAACTGACTCCGAAGACCCTTTGAACAAAAACTTTAAGTGGGTCACTCAAAAAGCTATTACAATTATGATTAAATAATAATGTATCTAGGAGTGAGATTTCTGGACCAGATGGTAACTCCATGTTTAAAATCTTGAGGATATGCCAAGCTAGCCTCTAAAGTGGCTCTTCTTTGAACAACAGAATCCATCTATGGCCATACCACCCTGAACACACCCCTTCTTGTCTGAACAATAGAATCCTAGTAATATTATAGCACACCAAACTCAAAAAACACTCCCACCAGCAATGTAGCAGAGTTCTAATTGTTCCCATTTCTCAACATAATTTCCAACACATTACTGTCTATCTTTTCTGTAATATTATAGCCTTTATGATGGTGTGAAGGAGAACTTCATTGTGTTTAAATTTGCATTTTCCTAATAATGACTAATGATGTTGAACATCTTTTTATGAGCTTATTAGCCATTGATATATCTTCTTCAGAGAAATATCTTCTGCTCTTTTACCCATTTTTATTTTTTTAACAAGTGAACAGTTTTTTAAGAATTAAACAAAGGTACGATGTGATACACTACAAGCAAGATACTCAAGATAGGTATAATAGTACTACTCACCCAAAAACTTAAATTTCACCTCAAAAAAAATCACAAGACAACAGAGAAAGCAATTTCACTGTTATAAAATAAGATATTTCATGCAAAGTATTAACTCTGCCTCCCCAAAGCCCAATGAAGAGAGTTTTTACATATATATTCC
>CAUYRH010072678.1:0-34557 GCA_963574655.1 Perodicticus potto
TACTATAAATCGATAGTGATCAAAACAGCATGGTACTGGCACAAAAACAGAGAGGTAGATGTTGGAACAGAATAGAGAACCAAGAGATGAATCCAGCTACTTACCATTATTTAATCTTTGACCAGCCAATTAAAAACATTCAGTGGGGAAAATAATCCGTATTTACAAATGGTGCTGGGTGAACTGGCTGGCAACCTGCAGAAGACTGAAACTGACCCACACCTTTCACCATTAACTAAGGTAGACTCTCACTGGATTAAAGATTTAAACTTAAGACATGAAACGATCAAAATATTAGAAGAAAGTACAGGGAAAACTCTTGAAGGAATTGGCTTGGGTGAATGTTTTATGAGGAGGACTCCCCAGGCAATTGAAGCAGTATCAAAAATACGCTACTGGGACCTGATCAAACTAAAAACTTCTGGACAGCCAAGAACATAGTAAGTATAGCAAGCAGACAGCCCTCAGAATGGGAGAAAATATTTGCAGGTTATACCTCTCACAAAGGTTTAATAACCAGACTACACAGAGAACTCCAATGTATTAGCAAGAAAAGAACAAGTGATCCCATATCAGGATGGGCAAAGGACGTGAAGAGAAACTTCTCTAAAGAAGACAGGCGCACGGCCTACAGACACATGAAAAAATGCTCACCATCCTTAATCATGAGGGAAATGCAAATCAAAACTACTTTGAGATATCACCTAACTCCGGTAAGATTAGCCCACACGACAGAAATCCCCAAACGAGAGATGTTGTCGTGGATGTGGACAAAAGGGAACACTTCTATACTGCTGGTGGGAATGCACACTAATACTTTCCTCTTGGAAGGATGTTTGGAAAGTACTTAGAGATCTAAAAATAGACCTTCCATTTGACCCTATAATTAATTCCTTTACTAGGTATATACCCAGAAGACCAAAAATCACTTTATAACAGAGACAACTGTACCAGAATGTTTATTGCAGGCCAATTAATAATTGCTAAATCATGGAAAAAGCCCAAGTGCCCACCAACCCATGAATGGATTAATAAGTTATGGTACATGTATACCATGGAATACTATTCAGCCTTAAAGAAAGATGGAGACTTTACCTCTTTCAGGTTTACATGGATGGAGCTGGAACATATTCTTTTAGCAAAGTATCTCAAGAATGGAAGAAAAAGTATCCAATATAATGAGCCCTACTATGAAGCTAATTTAAAGGTTTCGTATGAAGGCTATAACCCAACTATAGAACAAGAATATGGGAAGGGAGGGGAAGGAGGAGGTTGGGTTGGAGGGAGAGTAATTGGTGGGGCCACACCTATGGTGCATCTTAGAAGGGTACAGGCAAAACTTACTAAATGCAGAATACAAATGTCTTCATACAATAACTAAGAAAATGCTATGAAGGCTATGTTAAACAGTTTGATGAAAATGTTTCAGATTTTATATGAAACCAGCAAACTGTACCCCTTGATTGCACTAATGTACTCAGCTATGATTCAATAATTAAAAAAAAAAAAGAATTTGCCTTTGGAGAGTTATTTCATGGCAGACCACATTTCTCCTTGGTCTTGTTCCTATGTGAAGCAGACAATTCTACCTAATCTTTGTAAATTTAGAAAATAGAAACTGCATTTGAGTAGGGCAATTATTTTGCTAAGCTTTAAGCAATTTAACTTAATTATTCGTATTATTGTCTGTACATTTCTAATGTATTTCACAATTCTTTTAGATTTTTTGAGCATCCCATTTTGGTGGATGTTTTACTAAATAATGCCTGTTTATTATAACCTTGAAAGATGTGTCATGATTCAATTTAGTGCACTTGAATTTAAATCGTCCTGAGATTGTTTATGTAAAAGATTATCACATCTTTTATCCTTTCTGACATGTAGTTTATCATATATCCACAATTTATTGGTAACAAACGATAGAGCCTTTTGGAAGTAGCAGGTACATTAAAACATTAAATACCTGCTATAACTCTGGCTGGGAGTTGAGTGTTTGTTTTGGATGAATTTTTGTTTTTTCTTTTGAAACTACAGTATAAGCTTGAGTATGATAGAATTATTCTAGCATTGCACTTTTTAATTTTTATGTTTAGTCATATCCCAGTATCAGAATAATTAAAAACAATTTTAATCGCCATCTAATTTATGAAGAAGAAAAGTTGAACTGTGAAGTCACTGGGTTTTTCAATTACCTCCAGTTTTATTAGACAATAAGGAGTTTCCATTCCCGCTGCCTTCTACTCCTTCCTATCTTCTAAGGCATGCATGAGTCACCCCAGTTAATAATACTCTTTCTCCAGGAACTTGGGGACTTAATTAGGAAAAAGGAGCTCAGCAGCTGCTGGAGGAGAGCCGGGTCTGTGAGACTTCCCACTGCCGGGGTGATTCCAGACACAGGAGGCCAGCAGGGAGATCTGGTCACCTGGGCAGCTGCTGGCTCCACCCCCTTTGAGCACAGGGAGCCCGCCTGGAGGAGGAGCCAGGACAGTGGGCGTCACCATCACCCAGTGTGGAATGGATTTGGCTCACACCAGAAACACCAGCGTCACAGCAGTGCAGATCACCACCACACGTTTTTCACTGGCCATCTTGAGTATTTAAATTCATGGTTTAGGTTCCATTTAGATTCCAACCGTTGAGATTCATAGCTTTGAAAATTCTCTTGTCTCTAGGTACTTACCTTCTTGCTGAGTTAATTGTGCATGGTGGATACACCTGCCGCCTAAGCAAGTTCCTGATCCAGTGTTTTCTCCCATCCTGTCCTTTATCCTGCCTTCCCAGACATGTGTGAACACCTGGAATTATGACACCCAGAAGAGCCCTGCCTTGCATTCTTCCCTGGTCCATCCGGCAGCGGAGAGCCCCAGAGCAGAGGGCCGGCACTCTGCCCTGTGGTTCCGCCCTGCCTGCCCCACCTTTAGTCCTGGGCTGGCTGCATTCCCTCCCATTTGCCTCAATTTGCTCAGTTTTTCAAGTTCATCTCTTTATTATAGCACATTATGTCATTTCCATTTTTCCTTCTAGGCCTCTTCCAAATTCCAACTGTCTCCTTCCAAAAATTCAATCTTTCCTTCCTCCATTCTTACCTTCTCTCCCCTGTCTCATGTTATTCTTTAGCCCTTTAAGTTCCAAAAGCCCTAAAGTTAAAAAATACTACTGCTATACCTACAGCAAAGAAAAGGAAGACTCTAAGTGTTGAAGTAAAAATAGAACAAAGAACCCGTGCCATCAGCCTTGAATGCTATCAGAAGTGGGAGACTGTCCACTTCTGTCCCTGGGGTGAAATAACACTGGAAAGAACTTTTCCAAATTTCTTCCTTCTAAAAAGAGAACAAAATTGTTCATGTGATTGTTGAAGATGGAAAGCGTCTCTTCCTGGCACTGCCTCCCTGCAGCACTGGCTTCACCAGCCGCGTCTCTAAGGGAGGGATGCTGGGTAAGAGCTCAGTCTGCTCCACACACCCTCTGCAGACAAGTTGCCCAAGGCTAGTGTTAGGGAACAAGTTTAAGAAGTGCACAGCCAACCCACAAAGAATACACATTATCCACTGCACCTCCTTTTTTTTTAATGAAAGCTGATAATTTGACCTATATCTATGTGAAACTTTTACTTGGTTCCTAATTGATTTGGAACTCAGAAGGCTGGAAAAGGGATGTTTGTAATTACTATTCACCAACTAAAAAAACCAAGATTGGAAAAAGCCATCCCTTTGATCTGCAATTAAAAAATCTCAGAATAAAGTTATAGGTGTACCACCATTACAAACGGCAGGCATCTCATGTTCCCTTTGAATTTGAATTGGACAGTGCTGTCCAGTATGGTAGCCAGCAACCACACAAGGCTACTGAGCATTTGATGTGTGGGTGGTGTGAATAAAGATGGCAAAATCTTAAGGAAAAGTAAAGTATCTTGAAAATTTGTATGTTGATGGTATCCTACAATGGAGATATTTTGGATAAATTGGCTTAAATGCAATAAAATATAGTATCAAAATTTAATAAAAGCAGTGGAAGAGTCTCCTTTGATATCTTTACATGTATAAAGCCCTCTGAGCCTTTTTCTCTAAGTTGCTGAATTTATTGGGGTAAAGTTGTTTCTAATATTCCCGTTATAGTCTCTGTGTGTACTCACTTACATGCAGCTTATCACACTTGTCGTTTCATGTACCTGTCACCAATCAAGAAGCAGAACGTCCCTGTCACCACAGAATCCTTATAAAGCCACCCATCCATCCCTGATCCCTGGCAATCACTAATCTCTTCTCCGTTTCTTTATTTTTGTCATTTAAATAACATTAGATAAGGGGAACCATATAGTACAGAATGTCTCAGGATTGTTTCTTTTCTCTCAGCAAGGTTTTCTGGTGATTTACCCAAATTGTTTGCACATGTCAACAGTTTGTGCCTTTGTTGACTTTGTGTCAACACTTTTGTGCCGTGGTATGGGTGTTCCAGTTTGTTTAACCATTCACTCATTGAAAGATGTCTGGATTGTTCTCAGGTTTTGGCAATTGTGAACAAAGCTGCCATAAATATTCCTTTTTGTGTGAACATAACCTTTAATTTCTCCTAGATAAGTGCCCAAGACTGTGATTCCTGGACTCTGTGGTAGTTTCATGTCTTATTATCTTTTTAATTCCAAAAGAATTTGAAGTGATGTCCTCTCTCTCACTCATCTGATGTTGGTAACTTTCTGTTTTCACCTTTTCATGACCAATCTTGCTTTTAGCTTGGTTGATTTTATTAATATTTTCATAGTACCAGTTTTTCCAGTTTTTAAATACACTTAATTTTAGAATAGTTCTAGATTGACAGAAAAGTTACCAAAATGGTACTAAGTCCCTATATACCTCTCACTCAGTCTCATCATTAACATCTTAACATTAGTCTGGTACATTGTCACAACTAAGAAATTGACTTAGAATTGGTACATTACTGTTAACTACATGTAAAAACCAAAGCCTTTATTCAGATTTCCTTGTTTTATCCACTAATGTCTGCTCTAGGAGCCCATCAAGGATACTCTAATACGTTTAATCATGTGTCAGGGTCCTCTTGAATGTGACAGTTTTTCCGAAATTCCCTTGGGTTTGAGGATATCAACAGTTTTGAGGAGTGCTGGTTGGGTGTTTTGTAAGATTTCTTTCCATGTACCCTTCCCTTTTCTTTTCCTTATGTTTAGACTGGGATTGTAGGTTTTAGGGAAGAGACCACAGAAGTGAAGTGTCCTCATTCCACTTTACCAGAAATACCTGCTATTAGCATGGCTTGTCCTTGTTGCTGTTGACCTTGAACGCCTGGAGAGAGAGAAAGCATTGGCAGATTCCTCCACTGAAAGTTACTCACCCTCTCATGTCACACACATGGAGCCAGTCACTAAGCATAGGTCACACTCAGCATGGGGGTATCAGGAAGAAGTAAGCTCCTTATGAAGGGGCTCAATTACTTTCTAAATCTCTTACTTTTCTATCAAATGCCAGAATCTAATAAAAATGAAAAGTTTTTCTTATGCAATCCTATAGTATTTATCATCTAAGTGTTAGTATGGAAATGAAGTGATTTCTGCTTTTCTATTGCAAATGTACATTTAGACTATGTCAGGGTTAAACAGGTTTTCATCTATTGGCCAACTTGGGGATTTAATCACCATTTTTCATTTTGTACTTGTGAGAAAATGCATTTTAAGACCTAAATGACTCACACTAACATACTTCAGAAACAAAATGCACTCACCAGTTGGAGGTTATTATGAAGACAGAAAGAGACCCAGGGCTCCCTCTTTCTTTAGATGTGAAATCTAAACCTGTGTTCCCAGCTTTTGAGACACTTCTGGACCCTGAAGTGTGTCCTATTTTATTTTCTTTTACTTAATTCATATTGCTATGCTAATTTGCAAACGAAAATATTGGGGCAATTCAACCCTCTAAATTCCTCTAATGACCATTTTTGGTACTTAGCACTAAATTGCTTCATTTTCAACTCACTGTTACACTTTAAGCTTTTTAGCATTGCTCTAAATTTTGTTTAAAAGCCATCTTTTTTTATTTCTTTTTTATTTTTTGTATTTCAGTATTGCTGTACTTCTGGAACTTCAGCATTTCAAAGGCTACAGTTATAGTGGTCCCAAGAAGAGCTTCAGAGTATTTGTCTGGGATTGCTTCTCTCAGAAAGTTTATCACATGTCTGTTAATATGCCAGACACTATTTGCCTCTGAACACAAAGTATACATGGGACATTAGTGGAATACTATTAATCTGAAGGGTCGTATCCAAGGTTCTCTTTAATTCTCCACGCTGCTTCCAGACTGGGCATTCCCAAACACAAAACAAGACCTGCCACTATTTTATTTTACTCTGTTTTGTTTTATTTTATTTTACATGTATTTATTTATTTATTTATTTATTTATTTATTTTGAGACAGAGTCTTACTCTGTCACCTTGGGTAGAGTACTTTGGCATCATAGCTCACAGCAACCTCAAACTCCTGGGCTTGAGCAATCCTCTTGCCTCAGCCTCCCCAGTAGCTGAGACCACAGGCACCCACCACCACACCTGTAAGTTTTTCTATTTTTAGTAGAGACAAGGTCTTGCTCTTGTTCAGGCTTTGTATTAAACTCCTGAGCTCAAGTAATCCACTTGCCTTGGCCTCCCTGATTGTGAGAATTATAGGCATGAGTCATTGCTCTGGGCCAATACTTCAAGAGTCTATAGTCTTGGGGAGAAAAACATTACATTCTCTTAACTTATCCCACAAGAATTGTGGAATTGTGATAATGACCAGTTTTATTGGTTTTCTCTCTCTTTTTAAATAGTGGTAATAGATCTGACTGGGTTCTTGTGCAAAGGTGTAATGAGACCTTAATAAGGCAATTGTTTTGAAAAAATATAGGGGATAGCATAATTTTATTTCCTCTTGACTTTAAACTTTTCATTTCATATTTTAACATGACATTAAGAAGCCATGTGTTTATTCTGTTCATTTAAATGGAAATCTGAAGAATGGATAGGATTTAGTACCAAAATTGGATCTTAGAGTGAGGCATGGATGTCATCCAGATGTCTGGAAAAGAGAGAAAATCTCCTCACATCTGAGCTCTTGAGATAAAGTGTCAAGGTTGTTTCTGTTTTTCTATTGCAAATGTACATTTAGACTATGTCAGGGTTGGAGGAGGTTGCTGGCCACTAAACAAGAACCAATAGCTCCAACATGAGGTACTGCTACCAACTCTTAGAATAGTCCCAGATGGTAGTTCTGCACTAATTTGAAATGATTGGACCTGAAGGTCTATAAACTTCTCAGAGTTGTAGCCAATATTGTAAGTGAAAAATCTGATGTGTAGTAGATTTCTGGATGGACTTTTGAGAAAAGGTTCTAGGACATTTACTACTGGCTAATTTGTTACTGAAACGATCTCACTAATAGTGAAACTGTAGCACCGGTTACTTCAGTAATATAGCTTTTATTAGTGAACAATAATATGGCAGTTATATTTTTAACTTTAAAAAATTTCATATATTCCTTCTCTAGACTTTGATTGTAAGAAAATAGAAACAGCATGCTAGGTGGGCCCTAACACACCTTGCTTTCCACACTCCAAACTCACGTGTATGTACCTTGTGTGCAAATGTCAGCATTAATGCATATTCCCATGTAGTGTGTGTTGGACTCTTAAGCCCTGGTGGGAAATATGTTAGCTATCTATAGAATGGAGAGCTTATCCACTTCCCCCATTTTTTTTTTTTTTTGAGACAGAGTCTCATCCTTTTGCCCAAGCTAGAGTATGGTAGCATCAACCTTGCTCACAGCCTTGAACTTCTGGGTTCAAGAAATCCTCCTACCTCAGCCTCCTGAGTATCTGGGACTACAGGTGCCCACCACGATGCCTGGCTAATTTTTCTCACTCTTGTTCAGATTGGTCTCAAACTCCTGAACTTAAGCAATGCACTTGCCTTAGCTTCCTAGAGTGCTAGGATTATAGGTGTGAGTGACCATGCCTGGTCCTGTTCCCTCATGTTTTTTTCCCACAAAATGAAGTGGAATCTTGGACGGGAAATCAGAATTGCAAGGGCTTTAAGTAGGCAGGCAGCAGAGAGAAACATCCTTTTTGCGACCTAACGGTAGAAATTAGTTGTCTCAGTAGAGGAAGGGAGGACCATGTGCTTGCCTTCTGCACATATACTAAAACTGGAACAATAAAGGGAGGATCAGTATGGCCCCTGAAATAGGAGGACACATAAATTTATGAAGTGTTCTATATTTGATTTAAAAAAGGAAGAAGACCTCATTTAAAATAAGATAAAGAAGGATAAGAAGACTTGAAGAAAATGAAATAAATCTCAGAATACATAGAGAATAGCATCCAGACGGAAAGAACAACATGTACAAAGGTCCTAGAGCAGCAGTCTTCTTAGTGTGGTCAAGAACTAAGATGGAGAACAGTATTGCTGGCATGAAGACAGGGAGTAAGTGAAGAATAGGAAATAGGGCCAGAGGGAAACTGGTTGTCTAGGGATCAGGTTAAGTAGAGCCTTGTAAGCCATACAAAAACTCTTCTTTTTAGGTGGTACAAGATGGGAAGATACTGGATAACTGTGAGTCCTGGCTAGCTTCCAGGGGGTGTGACCAGTGCAAATATATAGAGCTTCATGTTGAGAAGAGCCTCATGCTTTTAGTGTTTCTCTAGAGTTGCCTCTTTTTATCTTTTAATTTATGTTTTATAAATGAAGTCCAATGGAATGATGGAGCATGTGCCAGGGGCTCAGAGCCTCATATCACATGAGATCCTGGAGCCTCCTTGACTCCCTAAGATGAGCTCCCTCATGCCCACTCATCATCCTGTCTAGCCACTCCCTCTGTGTTCCCATATCTGATCCATTCCTGTGGTTTTCTAGCACCCTAGTGGGAGCCCAAACAAAGAAGTGGGAAGCATCAGGGTCCAACATATGCCCTATGAAATATGGGAGTGAATCAAACTGTTGCCCTTCTGTCCTTGGGCTGCTGGCATCACATGCATTCAGCCAGTGACAGAGCAGGGGCCTCTTCCCCATCCAGGATCCAGACACTGAGCATGTCCCCAGCATGAGGGCTGCAATCTCTCAGCAACTGCTTGTCCACTGTGAGTCAGAACAGAGGGATAAGGGAGATTAGTTCCCCCGCCCCCAGCTGAGACCATGAATTTTATTTTGCTGGCCATCAAAATTACGTGTCCAGTCCTGATGAGTATTCAGGGGATGGATGAATAGCATGATCCAGCCTGCTTTTTAAAAGGATCACTCTGTCAACCATGTTGATAGTAGGAAATCAGGAATAAAAATAGGAAGACCAGGAAGGAGGCAAGAATCCAGGTGGGATTCTTGTGAATAATTGTGAATCAAATCAGGGTAGGATAGGGAAGATGGTACAAAATTGTCAGAAATGTATTTTGAAGGCAGAAGCAAAAGTAATTTTTGATAGATTAGATGTGGGGTCCAAGAGAAAGAAGGGGTCAAAGATGACCCCCTACCCCCTTCCTGGCCTGAGAAACTGGAAGAACTTAAAGAGTTGTCATTAAATGAAATAAAGAATAGCGAGTAGACTTTGGAGAGTAAGAGGAGGAGCTTAGTTTTGGACACTTTAAGTTTGAGATGTCTATTAGGTTTCTAGCAGAGATGTTCAGAAAGCAGTTGGGTATATTCTGGGGTGTGGGGGGCATGTCTATTTCCAGACTGGGGAGACAAATACCAGAGTTGCCAACTAAGCATGACATTTCATGAAATTATCAAGGGAGTGAGAATAAATATAGAAAGGTTTGAGGACAGAGGCCATAGAAGAAATGAGGAAGAGTAAGGAAGGAGTCCACCATTATCAAAAAGAGGGGGAAAAGCCAGAGCGTATGAGGTAGTGACAGCCACGTGAAGAACAGATTTACTGCAAAGGGTGTGGTTTGCATGGCAAGAACTGCTGAGGGGTTCTAGGAAGGGGAAGACTGATGTGCTTAGTAGCATGGAGATATCACCAACTTAGTCACAGTCCCAGTGGAGCCATTGTTGGTTTATTTGAGTGTGTTCAAGACAGGATCAAAGAACAGAAATAGGAGGGCCGGAGGCAAGATGGCCAATTGGAACCAGCTTTCCACAAAGAACCTGTCAAGAAGCAGAGATAAAGGATAGACGTTTAGCAAGTAAGCCAATGGCTTAGAGCTGAGCCAAGAGAGAAGGTTGGAAAATGCACATCAACCCTCCTGAGGAGAGCTGCAACCCCAGGGAAATAAACAATAGATACAAAATCCATCACCACGTGGATGGGAGTCCCCTCCCCCATAAGAAGCACTCTCAGTATACTCCATACAAACAAGTGAGCAGAGTTTAGATCCCCTCCTATTTTATACCAGAGGACAGCCCCTCTAAAAACCAGAACTCCTTCCCTAGAGAGGACTTACGAATGTGCCATGGCACTCTCCTGCCAGGGATAAAATTGTATAAAATTGTATATATTCTCTACTGGCAATTCTGAACTTCCAGCACTCCCCTCCACACTCACCCTGAGGACTGGAAGACCATCCCCCATGGAGTCCAGATTCTTGGGAATTTTCTTGAGAGGTGTGGATAGGGCATGGGCTGTTGCTGGTCAGTGCTGATTCTGTGGCATGGGAGTGAGGAGAAGATGATGAACTGAGGGAACATGCAGGAGAGGCAGGGTCCCGCTGTGCAGAGTGGCAGCAGCAGGAACAATAGGGCTCACACCCCTGGGGATGTTTTGGAGAGACAATCCCTGCCTCTCTGGGCAACCAGAGGAAGCTGGGCATCTTCTCTGGTGGCAACCACTGGTGGAACAGATCTGGGATGGAAACGCAGGCCCTGTGAATAAAGGGTATGCCTGTGGTGGTATCTGCCTGGGTGGGCACAGACTAGAATACATGTACTGCAGAGACAGCATACTCCCAGGGTGGGGCGGAGCCAGAAGGACTGCTTTAGTGAGCCTAAGAATCACCCGGCTATCAGAGAATCATAGCTGAGACAAAAGCAGGTGGGCAGAGGCTGGAACTTAAAGCTAAGTATGAGCTCTAACCCCACATGGCCAAACACAGACTGCAGCAGAGACAGACATGCCAGTTCCAAGCAGTGGCACAGACTGGGGCTGAGATGCAGTTTCTGTGAACTCAAACAACGTCTGGTCCACAAGGGAATATAGCTGGGATGGAAACAAATTCTGCAAAATTGTTCTGTTCTGTCAGCAACATCAGTCAGTGGCAGGGCTGGAAGAGAGTAAACTGCCACAGCCTCCATTAAGCCCCTGCGGTTGTCAGGCCACAGCTCCCCCTGCAGGATAGTGGCAGAGAGCGGAAGCTTGGACAAGAAGACACAGATCTCCCTGTGGCTCAGGAAGATGCAAACCCCCGGAGCATCTGCTCATTGGAGGGAACTGGGTCACAGCCCTGCAGGGTTACTAGTGACTGGGCATTACAGAGGTACAAGATGGGGAAGGAGGCATCAATCTTCCCAGACTCATTCATTTGCGCAGAGCACCAGAGAAAGTCATACTTGAGCTGCCAGCAGACTCCTGCTATCTAGTTGCTGGAGACTTTTTGAAGTCTACCACCTGAGACTGGTACTAACTGGGACAATTGATTTGGACCTCTTGAACTGGCCCAATCACCCAAGGACTATCCAAAGTGGTACCCTGGGTGTGTGGTTGTGGGAAGGTTTGATTTTCCTTTTCCAATTGTTGCCTGTGGGAGACAGGTAAATTAATTGCTGGTATTTCTCCACAGCTGAAACTTCAACCCAGAGCAACTGATTCACTAGAGTAGGACAGAGACCAACTGAAAACAAGACAGAGCCACTTAGCCCCACCACACCAAACAGGTCCTCAGTGTCTCAGGCCACAGCACTGTATGGGTCCTTTGCAAAGCTCTAGGGGCAAAGGCTCAAATGCCAGTCCCAGCTCTTGGGAAAAGGGCTGGTTAATCACTACTCCAGAAGTCCCCAAACCAATTTCACCTTAACTGTTCTAGCTAAATGGTGTAAAATAATCATGGGTCAGAATCAGCAGAAAAACTCTGGTAACATGAATAACCAGAGTAGATCAACTCCCCTAAGGAATGACATGACAGACACAACTGAAGATCCCATTCATAAACAAATGGCTGAGATGTCAGAAATCGAATTCAGACTTTGGATTGCAAATAAGATTAATAGAATGGAGGTAAAGTTTCAATTAGAAATTCAAGGAGCATTTCAAAAATTGTCTCAAGAATTCAATGAATTTAAAGACAAAATCACCAAAAATTTTGACACATTGAGACAAGAATTTGCAGCCCTCAAAGATCTGAGAAATACAGTACAATCCCTCAGTAACAGAATGGAGCAGGCAGAAGAAAGGATTTCTGACGTTGAAGAAAAGCTTTGAACTCTCCCAAACACTCAAAGAGGAAGAGAAGTGGAGAGCAAGAACGGATCATACTCTCAAAGAGCTCTGGGATGATTCAAAGAAAACTAATATTCACCTTATAGGAATTCCTGAAGGCAACGAGGTGGCTTTGAAAGGTACAGAGGCTCTTCTTCATGAGATAATGAAGGAGAATTTCCCAGACATGCAAAGAGATTCTGAAATTCAGGTAGCAGACAGTTTCAGAACCCCAGCACAACTCAACCCAAGTAAGACATCGCCTAGGCGCATAATAATTAACTTTGTCAAAGTTGAAATGAAAGAGCAAATTCTGCAAGCAGCCAGATATAAGAAAACCATAACCTACAAGGGGGAGAACATTAGAATGGCTGCAGATCTCTCTGCTGAAACCTTTCAAGCTAGAAGAGGGTGGTCATCAACTTTAAATCTCCTAAAACAAAATAAGTTTCAACCCAGGATCCTGTATCCAGCTAAACTGAGTTTCATTTATGATGGAGAAATTAAATACTTTAATGACATACACATGTTGAAGAAATTTGCCATAACTAAACCAGCTGTCCAGGATATTTTCAGACCTATCCTCCATTGAAGGGGCACAGTCCTCTGCACCCTTGTAAGGTCAATCAGTCCCATTTGTGCTCCTTGAGGTACGAAGCCCTGAGAAGGAACATGTCTAGTACTTGGGCAAGATGTGAGTTTTGGCAGATATTCTCTCCCAGCTCACAGAAGTTTTTAGCTTTGCTGAAAAAAGCAGGCAGATAAGCCCTAAAGGAAAGAATGTGCCAGAGGGTCCCGCCAAGTCGAAGCTGGGGATTAAGCACCTGCTTGGGGCAGTGGGCCATCACACTTTATTCACTACTTCAATTTACACAATAACTTTCAGCTAATCATATAGGGAAGCAGGCAAACAGAAAAGACAACCCAGCGCCTTTATGGTTTATCTCCATTGTTGTTTATCTCAAAACAAGATATTCTTAGTTTAGAAAGGTGTGTACGTGCTTTGCTGTATTAATGCAAACAAGGAATGTTTATGGCAGATTTTTCACTTTTTGTGTTCTTTATTCTTGGATATTGTTATCTGATTATTTGGGATATATAAGAATCTTAGTAAAGATAGGTAGTTGCTAAAGGCCTGAGTTAGCTTCAACCATTCCCTTTCAAATCAATCATTGTGTCTGCAGTGCTACCTCTGCATCATCAAACAGGGGGGCTGGCTGGCAGCAACACTCCATAATGATCAGTGAAATGCTCTACCACCAAAGTAAACTTACTCAGAAATTTTGATCAAATTCCAATTTACACAGTTGTGAAAGGATAAAAATGTCCACTGGAGTTTCGAAAAAATCGATACCCAAAATTCTACCAGGCTTATCAATATTCTCAATTAATGTGAATGGTTTTAATTGTCCTCTAAAGAGGCACAGGTTGGCTGAGTAGATACAAAAACTCAGGCCAGATATCTGCTGAATACAAGAATCTCATCTTACCTTAAGAGATAAACATAGACTCAGGGTGAAAGGATGGTTATCTATATTTCAGGCAAACGGAAATCAGAAAAAAGCAGGTGTTGCAATTTTATTCTCAGATACAATAGGCTTTCAGCTAAGAAAAGTAAGGAAAGAGAAGGATGGTCACTTCATATTTGTTAAGGGTAACACTCAATGTGATAAGATTTCAATTATTAACATTTATGCACCCAACCCAAGCCTCAATTTATAAGAGAGACTCTAACTGACATGAGCAACTTGATTTTCTCCACCACCAAAATACTTGGAGATTTTAACACTCCTTTAGCAGTGTTGGACAGATCCTCCAATAAGAAGCTAAGCTAAGAAATTTTAGATTAAAAATTAAGAACTCA
This sequence comes from Perodicticus potto, assembly GCA_963574655.1. Classification (NCBI taxonomy): domain Eukaryota; kingdom Metazoa; phylum Chordata; class Mammalia; order Primates; family Lorisidae; genus Perodicticus; species Perodicticus potto. The sequence goes on from CAUYRH010072678.1 coordinate 14,251, forward strand.
ACAATTGGATTTAACAGACATCTACAGAACATTTCATCCTAACAAAATTGAATACACATTCTTCTCATCAGCCCACGGACATAATCCAAAATTGATCACATCTTAGGTCAGAAGTCTAACCTCAGCAAATTTAAAAGAATAGAAATTATTCCTTGCATCTTCTTGGACCATCATGGAATAAAAGTTGAACTCAATAACAATAGGAATCTGCATACTCACAGAAAAACATGGGAATTAAATAACCTTATGTTGAATAATAGCTGGGTCATAGACAAGATTAAGCAGGAAACTACCAAATTTTTGGAACAAAATGATAATGAAGACGCAAATTATCAGAACCTCTGGAATACCACAAAGGTAGTCCTAAGAGGGAAATTTATAGCACTACAAGCCTTCCTCAAGAGGACGGAAATAGAGGAAGTTAACATCTTAATGGGACATCTCAAGCAACTGGAAAAGGAAGAACATTCCAATCCCAAATCCAGCAGAAGAAAAGAAATAACCCAAATTAGAGCAGAATTACATGAAATTGAAAACAAAAGGATTATACAACAGATCAATAAATCAAAAAGTTGGTTTTTTGAAAAGATCAATAAAATTGATAAACCTTTGGCTAACCTAACCAGGAACAAAAGAGTAAAATCTCTAATTTCATCAACCAGAAATGGTAAAGACGAAATAACAACAGACTCCTCAGAAACTCAAGAAGTCCTTATTGAATATTATAAGAAACTCTATTCTCAGAAATACGAAAATCTGAAGGAAATAGACCAATACTTGGAAGAACACATCTTTCTAGACTTAGCCAGAATGAAGTAGAAATGTTGAATAGACCTATATCAAGTTTTCTAAAGTAGCATCAACTATACAAAATCTCCCTAAAAAGAAAAGCCCAGGACCAGATGGCTTTACATCAGAATTCTACCAAACCTTTAAAGAGGAACTAGTACCTATATTACTCAACCTTTTCCAAAATATAGAAGAAGAAGGAATATTACCCAACACATTCTATGAAGTGCATATCACCTTGATCCCCAAACCAGGAAAAGACCCAACAAGAAAAGAAAATTATAGACCAATATCACTAATGAATACCGATGCAAAAATATTCAACAAGATCCTAACAAACAGAATCCAGCAACGTATCAACAAACTATGCACCATGACCAAGTGGGTTTTATCTCAGGGTCTCAAGTCTGGTTCAATATGCCTAAATCTATAAATATAATTTAGCACATAAACAAATTAAAAAACAAAGGCCATATGATTCTCTCAATTGATACAGAAAAAGCTTTTGATAATATCCAGCATCGCTTTATAATCAGAATACTAAAAAAAATGGGTATAGAAGGGACATTTCTTAAACTGATAGAGGCCATCTACAGCAAACCCACAGCCAATATTGTATTTTTTTTTTTTTTTGTAGAGACAATCTCACTTTGTTGCCCTTGGTAGAGTACCATGGCCTCACACATCTCATAGCAACCTCCAGCTCTAGGGCTTAGTCGATTCTCTTGCCGCAGCCTCCCAAGTAGCTGGGACTACAGGCTCCCACCACAACATTCAGCTATTTTTGTGTTGCAGTTTGGCCAGGTTCGAGTTTGAACCCACTACCCTCAGTATATGGGGCCGGCGCCTTACCGAATGAGCCACAGGCACCGGCTGCCAATATCGTATTGAATGGAGTTAAATTGAAATCATTTCCACTCAGATCAGAAACCAGGATAGGTTGCCCATTGTCTCCACTGCTCTTTAACTTGGTAGTGGAAGTTTTAGTCATTGCAATTAGGGAAGAATAGGCAATCAATGTTATCCATATAGGGTCAGAAGAGATCAAACTTTCACTCTTCACAGATGATATGGTTGTACATCTGGGAAACACCAGGGATTCTACTACAAAACTCTTAGAAGTGACCAAAGAATACAGCAGTGTCTCAGCTTACAAAACCAACATTCATAAATCTGTAGCCTTTCTATATACCAACAATAGCCAAGCTGAAAAAAGTCAAGGACTCTATTTCATTCACAGTAGTGCCAAAAAAGATGAAATATTTGGGAGTTTACCTAACAAAAGATGTGAAAGATCACTATAAAGAGAAGTATGAAACTCTAAGAAAGGAAATAGCTGAAGATGTTAAAAAATGGAAAAACATACCATCCTCATGGCTGGGAAGAATCAACATTGTTAAAATGTCCGTACTACCCAAAGCAATATACAATTTTAATGCAATCCCTAATAAAGCTCCACTGTCATACTTTAAAGATTTATTGAAGAAATAATAGTTCATTTTATATGGAATCAGAAAAAACCTTGAATAGCCAAGATATTACTCAGAAATAAAAATAAAGCAGGAGGAATCATGTTACCAGACCTCAGACTATACTATAAATCAATAGTTATAAAACAGCATGGTACTGGCACAAAAACAGAGGGGTAGATGTATGGAACAGAATAGAGAATCAAGAGATAAACCCATCTCGTTACCATTATTTGATCTTCAACAAGTCAATTTAAAACATTCAGTGGGGAAAAGATTCCCTGTTTAACAAATGAGGCTGGGTGAACTGGCTGGTGACCTGTAGAAGACTGAAAGTGGACCCACACCTCTCACCATTAATAAGATAGACTCCAACTGGACTAAAGATTTAAATTTAAGACATGAAGCTATAAAAATACTAGAAGAAAGTGCAGGGAAAACACTTGAAGAAATCAGGCTGGGCGAATATTTCATGAGGAGGATCCCCCCAGGCAATTGAAGCAAGACCAAAACTACACTACTGGGATCAGATCAAACTAAAAAGCTTCTGCACAGCCAAGAACACGGTAAGTAAAGCAAGCAGACAGCCTTAATAATGGGAGAAGATATTTAGAGGTTATGTCTCCGACAAAGGTTTAATAACCAGAGTCCACAGAGAAAAGTGTATTAGCAAGAAAAGCACAAGTGATCCCATCTCAGGGTGGGCAAGGGACTTGAAGAGAAACTTTTGTAAAGAAGACAGGTGCGTGGCCTACAGATATATGAAAAAATGCTTATTATCCTTAAAATCAAATGCAAATGCAAATCAAAACTACTTTGAGATATCATCTAACTCTAGTAAGATTAGCCCACATCACAAAATCCCCAAAGCAGAGATGTTGGCATGCATGTGGAGAAAAGGGAACACTTCTACATTGCTGGTAGGAATGCAAACTAATATGTTCCCTTTGAAAAGATGTTTGGAGAACACTAAGAGATCTAAAAATAGACTTGTCATTCAATCCTACAATTCCACTACTAGGTATATATCCAGAAGACCAAAAGTCACACTATAACAAAGATATTTGTACCAGAATGTTTATTGCAGCCTAATTCATAATTGCTAAGTCATAGAAGAAGCCCAAGTGCCCATTGATCCACGAATGGATTAATAAATTGTCGTATATGTACACTGTGGAATATTATGCAGCCTTAAAAAAAGATAGATACTTTTCCTTTTTCATGGATGGAGCTGGAACATATTCTTCTCAACAAAGTATCTCAAGAAGGGAAGAAAAAAATATCCCATGTACTCAACCCTGGTATGAAACCAATTTATAGGTTTCATATGAAAGCTATAACCCAATTATAGCCCAAGAATATGGGGAAAGGGGAGAGGGAGGGGAGGGAAGTGGGGAGGATGGGTGGAGGGAGGGTAATTGGTGGGGTCACACCTACAGTGCATCTTACATGGGTACAGTGAAATTTACTAAGTATAGAATATAAATGTCTTAACACAATAACTAAGAAAATGCCATGAAGTCTATGTTAACCAGTTTGATGAAAATATTTTAAATTGTGTATAAAACCAGCACATTGTACCCCATGCTTGCGTTAATGTTCACAGCTGTGATTTAATAAAAAAGAGAGAGAGAGAGAGAGAAAGAAAGAAAGAAAGAGAAAGAAAGAAAGAAAGAAAGAAAGAAAGAAAGAAAGAAAGAAAGAAAGAAAGAAAGAAAGAAAGAAAGAGAAAAGAACAGGATTCGCAAAAAACAAGTTGAGGCAATTATAGAAGAATTTTTTGGTAAAAGGTTTCAGAGAAATACAGTGATGTCTACAAAAGGAATTGCAATCAAAAGTTTTGTTTTGCTTTATTTTTTAACTAGTGAACACAGGGCAGGAGGTTTGTGTGCTGATTGGGATGATCTGGCAAGAGAGGGGTTATTGACAATGGTGGAAATGAGCATGGAATTGCACTCTTGAGCAGCAAGAGGTGGAGGAGCTGGCCTGGCAAGGGCAGGCAGCCCAGTAGGTGGCATGATTGCTGGGAGTTGAGCAGAGAAGGTGCTGCGAGTGTGCGTAGGTTTTGTTCCGATGGTTTCACTTTTCTTAGTGAAATAGGAAGCAGAGTCATCAGCAGAGTGTTAAGAATGGGGAGGGAAGCGTTTTAAGTTTGAGAAGGAAAAATAAGAGAAGGAATAATAATCTAAAAGAGGAAATACAAAGGGACTAGAAGGATGGGGTGTGACACCGAGTCCTAAGGTCCACTTCAGGCTGAAGGGCCAGGCCCAGTGGAGTGCTCTCAGTATGGCCTTGTGCGTTCACAGCCACCTCTAGTTACACAGGGTCGAATCTCAAGGAAGTGGAGAGCGGGGCTATCCACGGCTGGCATTTTGTCACAGTAAGAGGGACAACAGAGATGAAGACGCTTGCATGAAATGTACACGGTGGAAGAAAGTGGGGGCATGAAAGGGTAAGAGGAGGTGAAAGTGAGATAGAATACAGGTCAAGGGTACTTGAAAGAGTGAGCTTCAGTTAGGAGGAGATAATCATACAGTGGGATTGAAACTGAGATCAGGAAGCTGTTGAGTAAAGATTTGGTTTAGGATATACCATGGGAATAAATCTCTGAGTTGGATAATAGACAAAATTGTTGAAGGAGAGACCAAACTTTTAATAGGCCAAGAATTAGTATTAAACAACTGATTCTAAAGTAGGAACTTTAATTTTATGGAGAACTGACTGGCTAAACATAAAAGTTTAGAGTTAAGTCAGGATGCACGAGGGGGCTGGAAGAAACAGGATGATTATTAACAGAATGCTGTGTATTAAGTAGACATGGTATCAACAGTTTACCTATAGTTTGCATGCATTTTTTATTTGTTCCTGGCAACAACAGTGAATTCTAGAGATCATTATCATCTCCATTTTATAAATGATGAACATGTGGGCCAGGGAGGTTAAATAACATGTAACTCTGAGTCCAGACTCCGAGGTTTTCATCTTTATGTCCATCTGCCTTGGCAAGTACAATGATTATGATAGAGCAGGTAATATTAAATCCACATCCTGAGATGTGATTACCAGATTTATGGGATTAGAGACTCTTGAGAACAATATTGTATACAAAGCCCAGTAATAGACATGATCTCGTCTAATCCTCATATTAATCCCATGTATTAAGTAATTTGCCAGGATCATGGAGCCAGTAATTAGCAGAGCCTGGACATGAAAACAAGTCTGATGACTACTTGCTCGCACACTCCTTCCACTAACTATGGGTTGGTATCACTTTCCAGAGATGGTTCAGGCAGCAAGTTTAAATAGTTTTGAATAGAAGTATTAACAATGAAAATATCACTATTTATTTCTTTTAGAATTTAACAGGAAAAATCTCCTAATCCCTATGTTTTTGTGGGAACATTTGTTAGCGCAGAATGCAGCATTATTCCTATCATGGAATATTCTTTCTATAAATTCATGCATTCTCTCAACTAATATTTATTGAGCAAACAGTCTGTGCATGGGCTGTGCTAGGTGCAGACGATGCAGCTAGGTGAGACACATCCTGCTCTCGTGGAACCATCAGTCAGCTACAGGATCTGCAGGCTTCACATACTCCACAAGGCTCTTCAGGCCTGGTACGATTTAAGGCATTGCATTTGACTTAGAATACACTCTATCCCTTAGGACCCAGTTACCTAAGAGATCCTTCCTCTCCCTAATGGTTTGGCACAGAGTAATTCAGCAGTAGTGCCCTGGAGACGGAATGTTAGGTTTGGACTCTGGAGAAATAGAACCAAGGTGTTTTCCCCCAAAAGGATTTTCCTACTCCAAGAAGACCACATTTTATAGCTGGAATTAAGAATGCACCTGTTTGCCTGGCATTCTAGGTGGCTCAGTGGTAGTGCTGTGCTGCCCGCAGCTACCACTTGGCCATGTGTTTTGCTGAAATATTGGCATTGTGCATGACATGTGCCTTAGTCCATCTTGCATTGCTGTAAAGGAATGCTTGACACTGAGTAACTTATAGAGAGGAGGTTTATTTGGCTTACAATCTGCAGGCTTTCCAAGGAGCATGGCCCCCGGTGAGGTTTTCAGGGGTCTTCCAAACAAGGTAGAAGGCAAAGAGGGTGCAAGTGTGTCACATGGCTGGAGGAGCAAGTGAGAGGAGTGGGGGTGCCAGGCTCTTATAAACAACCAGCTGTTACGTAAACCAGTAGAGAACTCATTCAAGGGCTACCCCAATGACCCAAACACTTCCCACCAGGGCCCACCTCCAATACTGGGGATCACATTTCAACATGAGATTTGGAGAGGGCAAACAGCCAGACTATGGGCAGTATCATCATGTAACCATTTATAGGCTCTGTGACCCATCACCCTCTTTCCAGAAGGTCAGGCAAAGGCCAAGTAAGTCAGGACCTTGGGCACTAATCTGTGAGAATAAAGGACAATACATCCAGAAGGTGGGAAAAATTACATTTTGTTCGGCCTGATGCCCAAACAGCTGATGAGCTTATATCCCAAGATGTGTGCGGTGGCTATTTCCACATGTGGAATGAGATATTCGAGCACTCCTACTTGGTAATGTTTGTAATTAAGAATGGCACTTACACACTAGCTCCAACTCACCTGACACCTACCACAGGAAAGCGGGGGTGGCTGTGGGGCTGTGGTTTGCCTCCAGATTTAGAAGATTCCAACTGGAGCTCTTAATGGCACTGTAACGCTTGTTACCTCATTTCCCTCTGGTCTTAAAATATGTGAGTCACTGTATAATTTAAGAATTACACTCTCCGTCTCTTACATTTGCAAAAGTTTGGTGAAACAAATCAATTCTTAAATTTTATTAAAAGCATGATGAAGATATATATTTTACTGGGGTTTCAAGAATCTTTTCAAATCGCAACATATTTTACACACTCCTTGAACTGCTCCGATCACAGAGATTTAATTTAGTCCAGTCATTTCTGGAGTCGGGGGACCATACAGCCAGTTTGCAAACCCTATAGCTTTAAGAGAAGCGAATTCTAGTTTTGGAGTAGAGGAGGCGGCGCCTGTTCCCGGCTCCGCCACACCCCGCCCGCGGGCAGGGGCGGGGCAGGTGCTCAGTTTCCCGCGGCTGCGGCCGCGCCCCTCCGCGCCGTCTGGGGTGCTGAGCTTCCCACCTGCTGCGGGGCGCGGCGGAGGGTCGCCGCCTGGCCCGCTTGGCTGCAGCTCTTCCCGACTCGCTAGTTTCCCAGCCTCCGAGTACGCGACAGGAGCACCAGCCAGGGAGCGTGGACTTGGGCCACGAAAGGCTCGAGCGCCTCCTCACCTCCCTGAGCCTGGGCGGCCCCGCCGGCCAGAGCATCCAGGAGCCTGGGGATGCCTGCGTCTTCCCCCCGAGGGCGCGGGCTCTGGGCTCCCGACAGACCCAGTCGCCTCCCGCTGCCCGCTCAGGGCCCCGCACGCCCTTTTCCTCCCCCTCTCCAAGGCCGGGCACGCCCACTGCCGCTGCTGCTCCGGGGCCCGGCTGTCCCAGTTGAACCTGTTCTCTCAACACTCGCCGGCCCAGCCGCACACCAGCCCTTGTCCTGTTACCCGCGGCTCGGAACTGAATACAAAGAGGCCCGCGCCCCTCCAGCCCTCGCCGCCGCGCCTCGCCACACCCGGCGGTGCCCACCGTGTTCAGCCCTCCGCGAGGGCTGGACGCGGAGACCCCTCCTCCGGGCGCGCTCCTGCCCCTCCCCTAGTGTAGCTCCTGCCCACCAAGCGTTTTCCGAAATGCCGTGAGCAGGCCCTCGACTGTCCCCTTCTAACCCCCTGACCGCCCCTCCCGGCCCCCCGGGACCCGCCAGGCCGCTGCCTCCCACCCGCCGCGGCTCTCGCTCCCAGCCCCTCCTCCGGGGCCCTCCTCCTCCCTCGCCCCTCCCGAGCCAGGGTGGGAGCGGCGGCAGCTGGAAGCGAAGGGATGAGGTCATCCTCTCCCTCGGAGTCAGCTGGTGGAGGAGAGGCTCCGGGAGGAGGGCGCGCGCGCGAGGGGGGAGAGGAATGTGCAGGTCCGAGGAGCGCCGCGCCGGCCGCTGCTGCTCCTGCTGCTGGCGGCGGCGGCGGCTCGGGCGGCAGCCGCGGGGCCGGGACGACGAGGAGCGCGGGCGGCGGGCAGGGGCGCGCGCGGGGCGCCGCGAGCAGCTTGGCTCCGCGCAGGCAGCCAGGCGGCGCTCCTGCCGGCCCCAGGCGCGCCGCTAGCCCGGCCCAGCGCCCAGCCCGGCGGGCGGCGGGCGGCGGCGGGCGGCCGGCGAGCCGGCGCAGGAGCAGGGGGGAGCCGCGCTGCCGGGGAGGGAAGCCGGGGCGAGGCGAGGAGGTGGCGGGAGGAGGAGACAGCGGGGAAAGGTGTCAGATAAAGGAGGGCTCTCCTCCGGTTTGGAGGCATCATGGCCGCTAAGTCAGACGGGAGGCTGAAAATGAAGAAGAGCAGCGACGTGGCGTTCACCCCGCTGCAGAACTCGGACCATTCCGGCTCGGTGCAAGGACTGGCTCCGGGCTTGCCGTCGGGGTCGGGAGCCGAGGACGAGGAGGCGGCCGGGGGCGGCTGCTGCCCGGACGGCGGCGGCTGCTCGCGCTGCTGCTGCTGCTGCTCCGGGAGCGGCAGCTCCGCGGGCTCGGGCGGCCCGGGCGGCGGCGGCGGCGGGGCGGGCTCGGCGGCGCTGTGCCTGCGCCTGGGCAGGGAGCAGCGGCGCTACTCGCTGTGGGACTGCCTCTGGATCCTGGCCGCCGTGGCCGTGTACTTCGCGGACGTGGGCACAGACATCTGGCTCGCCGTGGACTACTACCTGCGCGGCCATCGCTGGTGGTTTGGGCTCACACTCTTCTTCGTGGTGCTCGGCTCGCTCTCGGTGCAAGTGTTCAGCTTCCGCTGGTTCGTGCACGATTTCAGCACCGAGGACAGCGCCACGGCCGCTGCCGCCGCCAGCTGCCCGCAGCCCGGAGCGGATTGCAAGGCAGTGGTCAGCGGCGGGTCTGCAGCCGGGGAAGGCGAGGCTCGTCCTTCCACGCCGCAAAGGCAGGCATCCAACGCCAGCAAGAGCAACATCACCGGGGCCAACCGGGCCAGCGGCAAACACAGGTCTGCGTCCTGCCCCTTCTGCGTCTGGCTCCTGCAGTCGCTGGTGCACATCTTGCAGCTCGGGCAGATCTGGAGGTACCGTATCGCGGGCGGGGGAGAGGGAGGCTTGCTGCTGCTGCTACATCCACGCTGCTCTGCTTTGGCACGGAAATCGGTCAGGGTTGCTGTGCTAGTAACCCTAGTCTCACTCAGTTCTTTTGTTTGTTTTAAGTTGGGACTTGCATTTTTTTAAATTTGAGGTCTCAGCCTAGGGTGGGAGGGACCTGAGAAGCAAGGCCAGGGCAGCAAAATGGTTTTGGTCACCTCATTCCTCTATCTTCCCACGCTGCCTCACCAGCTTCTCCCTCTTATATTTTACAACCCTCCCCCTCCCCATTTTTAGTAATATTTTTAAAGTGAGTAGGAGATGATTCCTGTCACATCTTCTGCAAATCTATTATTACTATTATTATTTGGAATTTGAGGTGTGTATTGCAATTTGGACGATTTGTTTTGTCCCCCCCTGAGAAAAATTGCTAATTCTATTTAGATGGGAGTTGTTGCTCTTTCAAAGTACCTGCGTTTTAATGATCACTGCTGGAGAAGAAAGTACTATACTTAAAGTAAGGAGCTTCATGGACACATGACTTATATATATAATATCTACAAGCAAGAGTACGTGTTTCGGGATCCAGACTTAATTTTAAAGTACACATTCTGATTATCTTGCAGTATCCCCATATCTGATTTTTCACATAACTAAGCACCTTTGGAAAGGGAGTGGTGTGTTGTGTCAACTTTAATCATACTTGGCATCTTCATTGACTGTTTTGCTACTTGTCCTCTGATCAACCAAGTGTTTTTACACAGATATCACTTTCACTTACAAACATGAATATCAGGCTCAACTTGTTGGGCAGGAGAAAACCACCATCACTCCAACAGTCACTGTCTGAACTTAGAGATATAATGAAATAGTATGCTCGGGAATGTGTGCTTTTGACTTTTATATGTTTTTAGTAGATTTTTAAAGCAATATTTTAGGTCTACAAAAGTTATTTGTACAGAAGCATATAGATTCTAACATCCTAGAGCTTCTTTGGTTTTAAAATGTTTTAGTAAATGTGTAGTGTAAGTAAAATGCAGGAACTTCCTAGAAAGTGCACCAAGATGGGGCTGCACTCTGCTATACCAGTGTTCTTTTTCAATTTCATTTGCAATTATTTTTGTGATAAAAGACATTATAAGTCATTGACTATGCCAAAACATCCCATGTGAAAACAACTCAGATAAATTTGTCAAGTAGAACCACAAACTTCTTTTTGTTTCTGGCGACCAATAGTGTTTTCAATTGAGAAGAGGAAGCATGATGATTTCACAACCTTTCCTAGGACAAGGCCTTGTAAAACAGGGTAAGAATTGCCATAAATAGTGACCCTTCAGATTGGGAAACCTTTTTTTTTTTTTTCCAGGAGATACTTTCTGAGAAAGTGATATATGATATGCAATCACACGAATTGATGTTAGACACACATATTTTGGACTCAAGGGCGTGTTTCAAAGTGTCAGTTAAATGTGATAGCTATATTTTTCATGGTTGACTATTGGAAAAACTAATAGCTTGATGCTTTGCTTTAAGCATGACGGAGAACTTAAATGCTTGATTTAATTTCTGAAGCTAATTAGTGACTAGGATGCATATGATTAGCATTTCTAATCTGATAATATGTTAAATGGAGCTTAACACTCCATTATTAACTTTTTCAAACTTTATGCAAAATTTGGAAATCACTTACTTTTGATTGTCTTGAAAGTTTCTAGATTTATGTAAATAATGCAAACACTTCTAAATTATGTTAACTGAATAACTATGCATGTATTCTATAGATTGATACTTTATGAAAAATCTGATATCCAATGTGAATTGAAGAAGTCATTTATTTTGGTTATAGTTGTGTTTGCTAGATTGTCTAAACCAACCATTTTCCAAAATGGAAAGTGAGAAATAATTGGGAAAAGATAAAGGTCTGAAAACATTTCAGAGAGACACAGCCACTGTTTGTTATTATTATTAATAATAGTCAACTGGCCTTATAGAAAAGCTTTTAAGGGAGAGAGTGGACGGACGGCTAAGGTTGAATGTAAAAAAGAAAACAACAATTGTCAGACAAATGAATTAACTGACCCAACCCTTACAGAAACTGTGGTCCTGCATGGCTCCTTTTTGTTAAATATTTCTACAGTACTTTCCTTAGACGCTTCAATGTTTATTCTGATAATGCAGAAGTATTGCTGTTGGAAATATTATGAGATGCTTGTCAACATCTTCAGAATAATGTGTTTAGTATGTAAGTCTGAATTACCCTCTAATCTATTCTTGGATTCTGGTTAAGATATTTGGGGGAGGCCAGTGTAATCTGGTGGAAGAATAATCGGTCCCATTTTCTCATTATATATTTTTAAAATCACTTTAGCCTAATATAGGAAATCAAGAAGAGTTAAGGAAAACTTCTGGAGTTTAACATTCAGATGCATAATAGCAATATTTCAATTTCTCTGAGCATTGAACATTTGAATGGAACTTTGGGGGAGTAGATGCATCTTTGATAATAAGCTAGTGAAATATGAGTTATCTCAGATTATTGTATTAGATCATGGTCCTAGACCACTACGATTCCTTAAATTAGAATCATTCCTCTTCCTCTTCTGGCTTTGCTTTTCAGTGCATTCTACACAAATACTGTAAAAACACCAGGGTACTGAGTGGTTCAAAGCTCAGAGGTCATTATTCATGTTCTAACATGCTACTTCCTGGGATCAATAAAATAGATTTTAGCTAGGCTGATAACTATTCCTTGTATTTCCATGAAATTCTAGTTATTTTAGGAAAGGGCTAGATTCTAAAGCTTTCTGTAGATAAATCTTTTGAAATAACATCAAAGTGTTTACTTGCTCAGAAATAGCCATTTGAAACATTGTGAACAAGATTTGCATGTATTTATACATGTATTACAAATGCAACTGCTAAAAGCAATGATACATATTCATTTTAATTAAAGTTTACTAATGGAAAATTAATGGCAGCTTTTAAAGTTGCAGGAGGAGATGCTGGGAAAGTGCCTTTTGAAATAATAAAGTGAACCTTTGCTACCATGTGAAAAGAACAGTTATGTCTCTAAAGAAATCATGCCTGTGAATGAGTGAGAAAGTACTTTTCTTTCTTATTCATTTCATATGATTCTAGAAATTATAATAGTACAGTTCAGCCAGTGTGAATCACAAATACCTAATGAGAACAATTTTAGTCCTTATGCCCATGATCAGTTACACCTAAATATCTTTTTCCTTCAGAATTTGTAAAATTTTCTCTTGAAATTTTACCGGAATTTCTCCTCCTGTGTATGTATGTACATATTTAGTTGTTTTCTGGAAAATGTTCACATTGCAAATAGTAAGTCAATGGATGGTAGAGTGGGGGGTATTTTCACTATTTTTCTATTTGGGGGTTTTATTTCTGAATCTCTATAATGAGAGCCAGGTGGGAAAGACATGGTGAAAATGTAGTCTATTCTTGATTGTCTTGCTGGGTATTTCCTAAAGTATTGAGTGTGTTTCATGTTCAAATAAATTGGAAAGATGACAGATTAAATAACACTAAAGAGATCTCTCTAAACAGGACTTCTCAGAGCCTTTAAGAAGCTAATGTACAGTTGCCAATAATGTTTTTGGAAGCACACTGATTAAATACTTTTGTACTGAAATGGCATACATACAAAGCTCTTTAAGAAACATGCCATTCTTAAACTTGGACAAACCAGAGGAATAATAATAACAAAGTGCTTTAAGAAGCATGCTGTTCTTAAACTTGGACAAACAAGAGGAATAATAATGATTTTGTTTGGCCTTTAAAAATCTGTAAATGCTGTCCTGCTTTTTATATCTTCTGAGTTTCACAGTAACCCAACAGAAAAGTACTAGTATCTCTATATGTGAGAAAACTGGCTCAGAGTGAAAAAGTAATTGACACAAGGTCACACAATTATTATGTACTGTGGCTTGGATTCAAAACCTGGTCCTTCTTATCATAAAATCTAAGCTTTTTCTGGCTTACTTGCCTACCTCCAAATGCCAGGTTGGATAATAATGACAACAATGTATAAAAATAACAATTTACCCCTTCACCGGAAATGGCAAAGTGGGCAAGGGAGTAGTAGCTCAGGCAGGTTAGGAGATTTTCCGGGAGCACGCTGGTGGTTAAGTGATAAAAGGGGAACTTGATTGGAACCGTCACTCTCAGTTCAGTGTTGTCCTGACACACCATTTAGACATACTGAGGTGGTTGTGTTAAATCCCGACTGAGTAACATGATCACACCTTAGTTTTAATGATTAGATTGCGTAATGTATGTGAATGTGCCTGCAAGAAGTTATTTGCCAATGATAAATAAGTTATTTGCAAATGGTAAATGGGTAGAAAAAGAGAGAGGATATAGGTTACACCTTCTGCTATTGAAAAAGGTACTTTGTTGCTTCTGAGTTGTTCCTGAATTCTGATATGAGTTGGGGAAGATTGGTGTCATTTGTAGAGTTTATTGAATGGCTGTTTTCTGTATATTTGTGTTCTGTCTCCATGTATATTAATTACTTTATTAATTCAACATATGTTGAGCATGGACCATGTGCAAGGCACTGTCCTAGTTACTAATAATTATCCCAAAGTGAGTGAAATACACCTCTTTTTAAGTTATCTACTGTCTAGATAGGAAGACAAAAAAGAAAACTGTTTTAATAAGGGGAAATAAGCACTATTATAGAAACAGGAAATACAAATCACCTTGGTTTAGGTAACACTATCTGGAAGAGGGGACGTCTGAGCAAAGGTTTGAATGATGGGAAAACTCTGCTATTTGAATAAAGTGGAATATTTGCTTTGGACCCTCGGATATGGTATGAAAGGAATTGTTATTTTATTATGAAGTCATGGAGGAGCCATTGAAAGATGATAAAGGGTGAGAATTGTTAACAGAAGTGTAAAAAACTTTTATTAAAAGGAATGGCAGAAAGCTGGAAGTTTCAGAGGATAGGTAGGTCATTGATTCATCTGTGACTTAATGATGTCTTTACCATTCATGGAAATTTATGACTTCATAGGCTTTGAAGTGGGTGTTATTGGGTCAGATAAACGACAACGATTTTTTTAGATTGGTTTAAATTTTAAATTTCATTTATACTAAAGTAAATTATGACCAAAATTTTATTTTGAGATTTTTATTTTTTTAATTTCAGAATATTATGGGTATATACCCATTTTGGTTACATAGTTTGGTTTTGTATATTTTAAGTCATAATTATAAGTGTACTGTTCACTCCGAAAGTATGCAATGTACCTGTTAGACGTGAATTTCCTCATCCTCTCCTACCCCTACCAGTTGAATTTGGTTGAAATTTGCTTCAACATGTGCACGTAAGTATTGACCAACTCGTTCCAATTTAGTATTGAGTACATGTGGTGCTTTTTTTCCCCATTTGGTGCAATGTTTCACTTAGGAGAATGGTCTCCAGTTCCACTCAGGTTGTAACAAAAGATACTAGATCACCATTTTTTCGCGGCTGATTAGTATTTCATGATATACACATACCATTTTTATTAATAAAACTCATGCATTAATGGGCACTTGTGTTCCACATGTTTACATTTGTGAATTGTGCTGCTCAAATGTTTATATATTCGAGTGCAAGTGACTTTTTATTAAATGTCTTTTTTTTCGCTTTGGGTAAAATGTCCAGCAGTGGGATTGCTGGATCAAATGGTAGGATTAAAAAGTCCCAAAGCAACAGACGCCGGCAAGGATGTGGAGAGAAAGGGACTGCTGGTGGGCTGTACACTAGTACAACCTCTAGGGAAAGTAGTGTGGAGATGCCTCAAAGAACTAAAAGCAGTTGGGATTGTTTTTTGAAGGTTTTCCTTAGAATACGATGGTGTTTACCTTATGGAAATTTAGGTCTTCTGATCCCTAAAAGTATATTACTTATATTTCTGCACCACTTTTATTTTTCCAGAGAATTTCCATATTTTCTCTTTCCCATTTAATCCTCAGAATGATCTTTGAGGTAACACTTCTGTTTTGAATATGTGGAAATTGAAACGGAGGATTTTTTTATTTTTGCAGTTTTTGGCCAGGGCTGGGTTTGAACTCGCCACTTCTGGCATATGGGGCCAGCATCCTACTCTGTTGAGCCACAGGCACTGCCCGAAACAGAGGATTTTTAATGTATTTCTGTTTAGGCCACTTAGTTCTGGACAAGTTTTATGCTAGTATTCAATACTGGTATGGCGGTAGGGCCGGGCAGGGGATAGGCAATGTGAAAAATGGTTGATGGGATGGAGGATGATCAGGAAGAAGAGGAACATGAAAACTTTAGAGCTCTGCTAAGTGCTGGAGGATGTAATGTGGAAGAGGCAGGGGACGTCTGTGGCAGAATGGGTGAGACTTCTGGGAAGAGATTTTGAATTGGTATAAGATCTTTTAACTAATCAAAGGTATTCACAGATCAACTAAGATTCCTTAAATGGAATGAGTTGCCCATCGTTGGAGTGTCTAAGTGTAGTTTAAAAAACTAGTTAGAGATTGCTGGAGGTATCTAAACTATTATACAGAGGATTGTACTAGAAGATCATGTATCCCTGAGATGTTAATCATTCAGTTCTGTTCCTAACGTAATGGACTAACCTTTGCTTTTTTGTGGATGAAAGAAGGAGAATGCATTATTTTGCAATACTGCTGCTGTGCTACTTCAAAACGTATTTATTGTTTTACAGACCCAGTATCTTCCCCAGGGCCTCAGAAATCCACACAACACCCCCGGATGCTGGATTTGGTATTTAAATCTCTGAGTTAGCTGACAAGTATAAAGCCACACATAATCAGATAGCTCTTTATGCATTTACTTGGGCTTCTGTATGAATTGGAGTAATTTATGCATATATTTATCTGGTGTATTTATCTGTGTAGTATCTTTGCAAGGTTGTAAATTGTTTCCATTCACTTGAGCTCTGAACTGTTTCACAAGGGTGAAAATTTCTTCATACTTACTACTCCCCATCAAAATTCCAGAGCACCTTAACAGAGCATTTGAATGTAGCATCTGTGCTGATGTATACTATCAATTTTATACTATCCATTGTCCATGGATCCTTGGGGCAATAGCTTTGAAAGTCTTTGCTCACTCACTTACCAAAAATTCCTTAGTGAGTGAATATCCAAGGACAGAACTTGCTATTAACTATGTTCTGTATGTTACAGTTTGAATGAATTTCTACAGTGTGAATGAAATTCATAGTCTACCTATGAATTTAAATAACAAATAATTGGACGATTCTCCTTTACACAGACTTACTGGCTAATCTGTTTAATATATATATATTTTTTACTTTAGAAATTTGTACGTTATACTAACAGGAACTACGGGAGCAAGACTAGAAATTAGATCTGGATTTATTATTCTTATGTGTGATCTCATCTAAGATTTAGTATGGTGCTAGTTGTGAGGGAATGCTAATCATGTGTGATCTCGTAAAATAATGTGTTGTTGAAGTTTAGGGAAAATCACATTCAATAATTCTCAGTAGGAAATGTTTTTCTTAAATGGCATGGCATGGTTCTGACCACGATAGCAAGTGACCTTATTCCAACAATGTGATGGTGTCTGTGGTAACCGACAGCATGGCTGGCCAGGAAGAAAAACCGTGGAAAGTCCTCATGAAGGTACTCTAATGGCTGTGGAGTTACATTATAAGAAAACATGCTCAATGAATGTCTCCGGATCTGTGAATAAAACACAGGTGTATTCTTTCTCCTTTATGAAAGTGCAGCTAAACTTCAGTTGTTTTGTTGGGTGTCAATGGTATAGTGAATCAGAAAAGGTGCAACATTCTATAGAAATGATAGGAACAACCACCCAGATCTGTTTTAGATTCCTAGTATCTTAGGGAAGTAGAGCTAAATTTCATGAAGTACTAATCACCCTCTGGGAAAAACGGGTCTAGAAGCACAGGTTTGCATTTTCGTTCTTGCTAATAGAATAGTCAGAGGGAGGAGGCTTTAGGATAGGCATTTTTCAGTGACTGAGAAGACGTATACTGAGTGATTTGGGGTATTTTTCTGTGCTTCTGTCTACTCAGAGAAAGTTTCCTGCCTCTGCTGTTACTACTACCACCACCATCATCACTATAATTCTTATCATAATAAAGAATTCATTCCATGTCTAGTGTATGTACAGAGCTAGTAAAGATTGCTGATTGTAAGAAAAAGCAGAGAAGGGTGAAGATGAAATGAAATCAGTCCAGAAACCCACCTGTGCTGGTCTGAATGACCCCACTAGATGTTCGCTAGCCCTGAAATAGAGAGCGGGGGTCACAGTGAGAATATCGGCGATGGAGCTTACATCAAGAGGCGGATCTGTCTTTTGGGGAATTGAGCTACATGGGGTGTCAGAAGAGACGATTTGGTTCCTGAGAGCTTCAGATCCCAGGCAGGTCAGCAAACTGGTCTGGGCTATGAGCTGCTGTGTGTAGGTGGATGACACAGCATAGCCCCTGGGGACCCACACAATTTAGATCTTCGTTTGGTTTCCTCTTTCCGGCTGATAGTTTCTGTCTGTATGATATGATTGTTAGAAAATAATTTCCTGGGCAGCGATTGTGGCTCAGTGAGTAGGGCACCAGCCCCATATGCTGAGGGTGGTAGGTTCAAACCTGGCCTTGGCCAAACTGCAACAAAAAAATAGCTGGACGTTGTGGCCAGCACCTGTAGTCCCAGCTACTCAGGAGGCTGAGGCAAGAGAATCTCCTAAGCCCAGGAGTTGGAGGTTGCTGTGAGCGGTGACGCTCTAGCACTCTACCAGGGGCAGCAAAGTGAGACTCTGTCTCTAAAAAAAAATAATAATAATAATTTCCCGAGTCTAAAATTCTGATTGTACCCTAATTATACATGCTTTTTCCTTGCCCAGTACTGAAAGTGTACGCTCCAGATTCTAGAATGTCTGTATGACTTCCTCTAAGACCGCTATTACAGCCTTTCTCTGTTTCTGTAAGTCAAAGAGAATCTAAAAAGGACTTTCCAGAATTGACAATATTAGTGTCTCAGTCTCAGGGGCCTGGTGTTAGTTGTACATGAAGAGAGAAGCTTCTGCTTATTTATTCAACGCAACTTCATGCTTTCCCAAATTTTAGTTATGATCCAAAAAAACTATTTTCATTAAAACACATATGTAAGTATTTGAAACCAATGTTAAAAATGTCCCATATCACTAATTCTGAGATGTATGCCATACAGATTTCGGGAGCCAAAATCATCATCTCCATTTCCTGTAGTGGGGTATGCACAGCTGGGGCGCTGTGATTAACAAATAAGAACAACGTTTCACAGGCTTAAAAAGACTATCCATTATGTCAATGAGAAGATGGTTGTCAGAGCTAGATTTGCTTTTAAATTAAAAGCTTGTCCTCGGTTACACTGTCACTGATTTAATATGCTGAAAATTGAATTGAAACTCTAGACAGAGATACTGTATCCAATATCTTGTTTAAAATATTTTAACAAGCACACTTGTTTAAAATGGGGATATATTACACTCTGATAGAAGAAGAAAGCAACACATTAACCTTCCCTGGGTGAGAATTCCTTGTATTCTAGGATGTTAGAAATATGTTGTGAAGCAGGACAATTCTTTACCCCATGCTAACATTTTAGATTTTAAATTTTGAAAAATTTAAGTATATGTCTTAAAATTATCTGAACTAAAGTATGTGAAATTATTTCCTCATTTTTATGAACTTTAGTAGGCTGTTTGAATCAGTTCTATTTCTTCTGTTTAATTTCTATACATGCTGTATTTCCCCACCTGGGGAATCCTTTTCTGTAAAGAGAGCAGTGGGTATAATGTGGGCGGAGGGAGGATTAGTCAGATAGAAAACCATGCGTGCATCGGAGAAGTAGGATTTACAGTGAACAGGACTCGAGAAAGGCTTGAGAGGACTTTGGTTTGACTTCCCATCAAGTTCACTTTGTTTAAGTACAAAGTTACCTTTCTGAGCTGCCAGTCAGAGATAACATCCACCGGCCAAAGCAATCTGACTTCCTTTTTCTGTGGTTCAGATACTAGTCATGAATAAGACCTCAGTTTGGGACTGCATTCTTTACTTTACAGGTTCCTGTTTTTTTTTTTTTTTTTTTTTTGGTGGTGATGTTGTTGTTTGTTTTGTACTGGGAGCAGAGAGTCAATAGTCAAAGCAAGGATAGGAATTGTAGCATTTATACTAACTAAATTATCCCCCCCTAACATCCATCATTAGTTCATGACATAGTTACTGTGTCGATGTGACAGTAGCAATGAAGGAATGATCCTTCTGTGAGACAGGAGAAAGAATTTATATAGGCTTATTTTGTTTGGGTACACTTTCAGCTCATCTTCCTGTTTTACAAAAGTAAAATTAATAACAGTTATTTTTTAAATGTACTTTTCCAGAAGACTTTCCCAAGCAATTGATAGTATTTGAATCTGTTATCATAACAAAAATTAGGGGCTCGGCGCCTGTGGCTCAATGGGCTAAGGCACCAGCCACGTGCACCTGAGCTGGCAGGTTCGAATCCAGCTCGGGCCTACCCAACAACAATGACGGCTGCAACCAAAAAATGGCCGGGTGTTGTGGCAGGTGCCTGTAGTCCCAGCTACTTGGGAGGCGGAGGCAGGAGAATCACTTGAGCCCAGGAATTGGAGGTTGCTGTGAGCTGTGATGCCACGGCACTCTATCCAGGGTGACAGCTTGAGGCTCTGTCTCAAAAAAAAAAAATTAGGAAATATGTCCCATAGGATTTTATATTTCCAGGGGGACATGCTGCTATTAAGAGTGATAGTCACAGACATCGTTTGGGGTATTATTACTGATGGGGTGATGATCGGGTTTGAAACATTTAGCTCT
>CAUYRH010072679.1:0-16440 GCA_963574655.1 Perodicticus potto
TTATATAGTGATTAAGAAAATGCTATGAGGGCTATCTCTCACAGTACGATCAAAATGTTTCTGATTGTATATGAAGCACATTCTGCTGTATGATTGCACCAATGTACACAATTATGATTTAATAAAATTATTAAAAAAAAAAAAAAAGAAAAAATAAAATTACTGTCAAAAACAAAGGAACCACAGAACTTTCTTCCCTAAATGCAGGGAAACTTGAGCAGTTTTACCTAAGAGTATCAAAGCTCTACTGCAGCTCTACCAGCTCGCTCAGTTACCATAAAGTCAGTAAAACCAAGTGAGGAATTACTTTTACTGGTATACAAACTTACAAAATCAGAAACACAAAAGAAATAATTCTATTTTTAGATCTCCATGATGCTATACCAATGGGGGAACGGAACAGTGGGCAAAGAGAGAAGTCTCCAACAGCAAGAGCAAGGGCCAGTTAAAGCTATCAATTAAAAAAAAAACAAGAAATAAAAACCCACTATCTGGCCTCCTTAAAACATGTCTTAGAGGCAGTTTGGAAAGTGCACTGACCATAGGATCACACTCTCTTTTACCAGCTATGTGACATTAGGCAAAGTATTTTTAACCTTTTGAAGATTGTTCTCTCTTGCATAAAACCAACAATAATAATACATCATAGACTGTCGTGAAGATTAAATGAAAACGGTGCAAATTCATCTGCAGGGGGAGGTATTCTATACCTATTTTTTAATGCCCGTGATGCAGGACAAGGCAGCCCTACAACCGCTGCCTTGGCCCTGGCAGCGCTGATGCTGTGGCGGATGGAGGAACCAGCTTGCGGAAGGGCCGGACAGCTGTGCGGAAGACACTGGTGCCTTGCTGTCTCCTTCCCCGTGCTCTTCTTGCTGGTACATTTCATGGATGGCTCCTTGCTGTCTGCTCTTCCTGCACATCTGACTGGTCAATATCATGTCAGTTTCCAGGGTCTGGGTCTTCATTGGACAGCTGGTTGTAACTGACTAAGACCCACGCCCTAAGAAGTTCCGGCAAAACAACTCCCTGGGACTATATAAACCCCTGAGCAGAGAGCTCAGGGGCAGACCTCGGCAGGACGTCAGAGAGAGAACAGAAGAGCTTGTTCCTCTCCAAGCAGACCTCGGCTGGACCTCAGAGAGGGAACAGGAGAGCTTGTTCCCTTCCTGGGTCCTCTTTGCCTGGAGGTCTGGTTTTTCTCATACTTCTAATTTTCCTTTCTTGTAAATAAATCCTGACTTACCACTACTCTTGTGGTCTGTCGATTCCTTCTTCGAATAGCCGAGACCAAGAGCCTGACATTCCGGCATCACCCGGGATTCACTTTTCTTAGAAAAGTTCTATGTCACTTCTCATAAAAAAAAAAAAAAAAACAAACTCCTACTTCAGCAAATAAGAAGTAAATCCATAGCAAAATTTTAGGAAAACCAGTTGCATGCCTGCATGCCCGTACACATATTCTTGCCAAAACAACATGAATTTGATAGCAGTGGTAACTTTTAGAGACTTAAACTAGAGGCTGGGATTGGAGGTTTGAAATAAAAAGAAACATATTTTTCAATGTATTCATGTGCTTAAATTTCTTAAGATTTTACATTCTCAAAAATTAAAAATTTTAATATACTAAAATCAAAGGTCTGTGTCCAAAATGGAAAATCTATGTTAATGAGAGAATTTACATAGTTAAAACGGGATGCCTACATAATGTACTGTAGAAACAGTTCTCAATTTGTCTTAAACTGCGACATGTAAAAATAATAAAGGTTATACACAATATACACTTCCATAAGCTACTTGAGATTACAGCCTATATAAACAACTAGGGGCTTACAGAGTCTAAGTTCCTTTTCTCCTACTCAAAAAAAAAAGTAAGTAGAGTGTCACATAGGTCACTTTCATTGGCAAACTGACTTCAGAATTTTAAAATTAGCAGGGCATAGTAGCTCACACCTATAATCCTAGAACTCTGGGAAGCTGAGGCAGGTGGATCACCTGAGCTTGGGGGACCAGCCTGAGCAACAGCGAGACCTTGTCTCTAAAACTAGCCAGCTGTTGCGGCAAGCACCAGTTGTCCTTGCTACTAGGAAGTCTGAGAAAAAGGACTGCTTGAGCCCAAGAGTTTGAGTTTGGGCTATGACATCCAAGCTATGACGCCATGGCACTCTACCCAGGTCTCCCTTTGTCTCCAAAAAAAAACTTTAGAATTAGTTACAATGTGCTATGTTACAACACACTTTACAACTACAACACACCATGGACTGCAGCCTTGTAACTATTATCCCTGTGGCATACCTGTGATCCTCTTCATTTTACAGATGAAAATCTTTTGGGCGGTGCCTGTGGCTCAAAGGAGTAGGGCGCCAGCCCCATATGCTGGAGGTGGTGGGTTCAAACCCAGCCCAGGCCAAAAAAAAAAAACCTTTTAGCTATTTCCAAATCTTGCTATTACAAAAGACCTTACAATGAACATTTTTATATATATATCTTTGTAGGTGAGATTCTTAAGAGCAGAACTCCTGCATCAAAGAATATATACGTGTTGTAAATCTGGATAGACACTGGCAAATTTCTGGGAGTGGGGGGAAGGCTGAAACACTTCACAGTTCCAAGAATAAACCTAATTCCCTATATACTTCTCTACAGTATGTTACATCTATTTAAAAGTTTTTAGGTTAATCAAATAGGTTTTGAAAACTATGTCTCATTTTTGCAATAGCTACATTCCTTACCTTGCTAAAAACTCTCTCAGGAAAGAAGATAAAAGAGCACAATTGTCAAACCTCACCTGCTTGCCAATTTCCTCCTATGACTTCAATGCTGGGCATCCTGGACTGAACTGACTTTTAAATACACAGAGAAGACCCAGACACAAAACATAAATTATTAAATCTAACACATCAATTTCTCCTAAAGTTAATTACTATAATTTAAAATGTTATGTTGCCCTGAAATGACATCATCATAATAATAATAAAAACAATATAGAAAAACAAGGCAGAGAACTGTTCAGGAAGACTACGAAATCTCTTTAAGGCTCGGAGCCTATGGCTCAAGCGGCTAAGGCGCCAGCCACATACACCTGAGCTGGCGGGTTGGAATCCAGCCCGGGCCTGTCAAATAACAATGATGGTGCAACAAAAAATAGCTGGGCATTGTGGTGGGCGCCTATAGTCCCAGCTACTTCGGAGGCAGAGGCAGGAGACTCACTTGAGCCCAGGAATTGGAGGTTGCTGTGAGCTGTGATGCCACAGCACTCTATCCAGGGTGACAGCTTGAGGCTCTGTCTCAAAAAAAAAAACAAAAGAAAGAAAGAAATCTCTTTAAACCAATACCCCTTTTAACCAGGAGCAAGTAGTTTTACGGTTCAAAGCTCATTTGTAGACTCTGTTAGGAATTCCTTTTCTTAGTCCTAATAGTCATCGTAGTCTCTCCTTGCTGGTCCTTTACAGCTTGTAATAAAAGCAGCCCAGAGGGAAAATAAAGAATAGAAAACAGTTTGGAAATAAAATCTGTTTGCTCGGCACATTAAAATTATTGAAAATTACTATTTTTATGAAGATTATTTGTAGCTTTATTTTTTCCATGAATTATTTAAACAATAACAAAGAAATAGGATTATGCTCAAGACATGTGCAGCAGGAATTATACAGAATCCAATCCCAAAAGGGGATGGCGGAGGAGGATGGGTGGAGGGAGGGTAATTGGTGGGACCGCACCTATGGTGCCTCTTACAAGGGTACATGTGAAATGTACTAAATGTAGAATACAAGTGTCTTAACACAATAACTAAGAAAATGCCATGAAGGCTATGTTAACCTGTTTGATGAAAATATTTCAAATTGTATATAAAACCAGCACATTGTACCCCACGATTGCATTAATGTACACAGACTCCAATCCCACTCGATGGAAATTGAGTATAAAGAATTATTAGCGTTATAAAGACATATATTGTTCATTGGGGGAATGTACATGTCTAAGTTAAATCTATAGGAAATATGTTTTAAAAGTCAAGAAATCATTTTAGTCATAGATATTAAGTAAGAATAGTGTACCAGATAAAGCAGAAATCATTTTTCTATAAACAAAAAATATATACTGGTCTTTGTAAACATATCAGAACCAGAAATTAATAGGGGAAAAACTCTCTGTATTTTATTAAATTTCAAATATAAGATACAGAACTACAATTAAAGGAACTCCAGTATCAAACTAAAAGAAAAAAAGATTTTTTTTTTTTTGAGACAGTATCATTTTGTCACCCTCAGTGGAGTGCTATGGCATCATAGTTCACGGCAACCTCAAACTCTTGGACTCAAGCAATTCTCTTGCCTCAGCCTCCCAAGAAGCTGGGACTACAGGTACTTGCCACAATACCTGGCTAGTTTTTAGAGATCAGGGTATCACTCTTGCTCAGGCTGGTCTCCGACTCTGAGCCCTAGCGATCCACCCACCTTGGCCTCCCAGAATGTTAGGATTACAGGCATGAAACACTGTGCCTAGCCGAAAAACAAAGATTTTAAATCTCCTGCTAGTTTTCTTCACCAAAACTTGCCACATATACCACCACAACACTAGAAATCATTGGATTTCTAAGAACATACTCAGGTTAAAATAAAAACTACCAATGTTCAATGGTTGGCCACCAATGACACAATGTTTATAAGGCATAACAAAATCTGTATGCAATTTCATTTCATTGAGTTACTTTTATAAAACTTACCAACTAAAACCAGATATTCTAAAAGGACATCTTAAATGGTATGCTATGATGGGAAAATACTTTAATGCTAAGGAAATTATATCCCAAATAAAAATCTTGCCCTGATGCACAGACAAAAAGCAAGGGGTGGGGAGCTGCATATTTTTATAACCAACAAAAACACAGTTCCAGTTTAAACTAGTCTTTTTATGACAGAAGGAAAATTCTAGCACATTTAATTTTTTATAATTGATAATCTAATAATGTGTATTTGATTCTTCCATAAACATGTATTGAATTTACTGTGTAGAAACCATTAGCATGGATGAAAAAGGGGGAAACAAAAAGCTGATGAAACCAAGTCTCATATCTTAAAGGGAAATTAAAGTACAAAAACAATTTTTAACAGATTATGCAAAGTGGTATGTATACCAAATAAGAAATTTCTGAAACTTTAAAATTGCTCTAGAAGTTAGAGGAAGCAAATGACTTCTTACCAAAAAGATATGGAAAGTTTACAAGCAGAGGAAACATGTGAAGTGTGCCTTTAAAGACAGATAGTAGTTGGAAACGTGGCACTAGAGAACAAGTGTGCCCACTGAGAAAAGAGAATGAGAAAAAGCATGTGACAGAAAAGAGCTGCATTTGGGAAAGGCTTTCAGCCAAGCCCAGAAGAGGCATGCTGGCGTTAAAGGGGAGTGAAAAACATGTCTAGAAAAAAATCTTACTGAGGAAGAAAGGGGGCCGAACATTCTATACTCATTTTAATATAAAACCCTGGATGGAAATAATCTTATCTTCCTTTACAGAGAATGTGACCACTTCTCACAATATTTTCTTCCCTGAACTCATTTGTGTACTGAACTTTCCACAACATGACTGTCAGCTCCCAGTGAGCAGCACCCAGATATGATTTATTTTTATACCCTTCTCAAATGACTTGAACACAGATCCCAAATAAGCATTTTTTTTTTTTGAGACATTTTCACTGTTTCCCTAACTAGAGTAGCACTCTCATAGCTCTGGGCAACCACAAACTTCTAGGGACTCAAGCCATCCTCCTGCTGCAGCCTCTCAAGTAGTTGGGACTATCAGTGCCTTCACCAAATCCAGCTAATTTCTCTATTTTTTGTAGAGACAGGGTTCCACTGAGGGTAGTCTCCCACTTCTAACCTCAAGGGATCCTCTGGCTTCTCAGAGTGCTAGGATTAAGGGGGGTTTTTTGTTCATTTGTTTGTTTGTTTTTGAGACAGAGTCTCAAGCTGTCACCCTGGGTAAAGGGCCTTAGTGTCACAGCTCACAGCAACCTCCAACTCTTGGGCTTAAGTGATTTTCTTGCCTCAGCCTCCCAAGTAGCTGGGACTACAGGTGCCCGGCTATTTTTTTTTTTTTTTGCTGTAGTTGTCATCATTGTTGTTTGGCGGGTCCAGACTAGATTCAAATCCACCAGCTCCGGTATGTGTGGCTGGCACCCTAGCCACTTGAGCTACAAGCACTGAGCTGGATTAAGTTAAGTTTTTAATTATAAAACTCAAAGATCATGTATGATATAATAAAACAGGAGTCAACCATTAGGAGTAATTTATAACTCTTTAGAGGATTTTAGAATTCTTCCATTTTAGAGGATTTGATAACTCTTCCAACTTAGAGGATTTTATAACTCTTCCATTTTTTATAATTTCTCTTCAAATCAAGACTTAGATTATAGAATAAAAACTCTTCACTTTTCACAATCTTCAAAGAATTGCTGGGACAATTACAATTCTATGATTCATCACTACCCATATTTACAAAAGCCAGGCTACTACCCTACTTTCTGAAATATAATAGTTTCTTTTATAAATAATAGTACATTACCAACTTACCAAACATCTGGCAAATTCTTTGTTTTCTGAAAGGAATCCATAACCTGGATGTACCTTAGAAATGAAAGCAAAAACACTTTCAACTTGATCATATTTCAAAACCTTTATAAACAAAATATATAGTGTATTAATGTGTTTCTTGTTCAAGAGCCCTTCAAAAGTTTCTCTTACACACTGATCAGCTCTAACTCACAGTTCTGGGTATAGAATCAGATTCCAAGAAGCTGCTCTTCCATTGACTTTCCACATTCTCATTCTACCTTTGTCCTGAACATAACTGGGGCCACATGCCGACCTATCTTCCTGCTCACCTGCCTTTGTCCACAGTATTCAACAGTTAGCCTACTTTTTCTGAGGCAAACTTTAGCTACGGATTTGGAAAATTTTACCATGATTAATGGGTCAAAGAACTGTGTTAAAGGAACCTTTGCCAAGACGGATAGAAAACTTGAAATTCCCCTTTCTTTACAGTACTAGGAACTGCTACTTTCCAAAACCCACAGCACAATGCAGTCCACTAACACATTTTATTCCTGACAGCATTAATAATACTCAATTTAGCTACTACCGACTGAGCCCTTTCTGTCAAATGACACTAAAATGGAAATCTGGTTTTACTTTTACTTTGTACACTGAATGTTTTTTTCTTCCAATGTCTACTCTTCTTCCTGGCCCCAGTTTAGCCCTTCACAACTACTCCATGCTATTATCCTCACAAACAAGCCATTCTATTCTGTTACTATCTAAATGCTATCTGTCCTAACCAAGGTTTTTGACCAACACTGGCCAAAATTAAATTTGACCACTCCAGTATCAGTCAGGTTGAACAAATTCCTAGTAAAACAATTCAGCTACCAAAAAAAAAAAAAAAAGTCAAATTTCTGAAGGAGCCGATATGCTGATCTAGTCTAGAAATAGCTACTTATCCGAGATTTTCCGATGATAAACTGAGCTTTATGAATATAGTACAGAGTTAAACTCCTACATCAAGAGAAAAGAGTTTCATTCCACCAATTTCATTTTATGTAAACATCTAGTGAAAGATTATATCCTGACAAGCTATAGTTAAAAGGTTAAAAGAGTTTCGCCTTCATTAACTGCACTAATAAACTGTAAACTTCTATAATATGGGTTCATGAATCTAGTTTTTTATTTAAGCATGCATCTTACTAAAGAATTTCTTTCAGGGGGCAGCGCCTGTGGCTCAAAGGAGTAGGGCGCCGGCCCCATATGCCAAAGGTGGCAGGTTCAAACCCAGCCCCACCCAAAAACTGCAAAAAAAAAAAAAAAATTTCTTTCAAAAGAAATGGGAGCACTAACTGAAGCGCTCCAAGCTAACTGTGGTGTTAGCTTCACCCATCAATATTTGAAATAAACTCTGCATAGTTTTGAACATTACATGTAATTAGTTCTCTAATAATAAAAGGGGGGACCCTATTCCTGATGTCGGAAATCAGTTATTTCCTTGGATTCTATTCAAACAGAATTGGGGATACAGAGAATTATTTATTTATCCATGTAAGTTATAGGAATTCTAATGACGTTCACAAACTAAAATAATTACCAAGTGTACTCTTTTTCCTTCTAGAAGTGTAACTAGGTGTATATAATTTTTAAATGATTAAAACTGAATTTAAACAGAATCTTTTGGATCCTATTTACCCATGTAACAGAGATTTTTTTTTTTTTAAATGCTCTTATTACATGGAAAGGGTTAATGCTCAAAACTAATTGGGATTTCTTTTTGCCTAGCAAATTTGGAAATGAACTGAAACTGCTCCCTGGTGTGAAAGCTGAATCCAGCAGCCACCTGCAGGATCAGCGACCAACACTGCCAGATGCTACAAAGCTTTTCATTTCCAG
The DNA here is from genome assembly GCA_963574655.1 of Perodicticus potto. Taxonomy (NCBI): domain Eukaryota; kingdom Metazoa; phylum Chordata; class Mammalia; order Primates; family Lorisidae; genus Perodicticus; species Perodicticus potto. The sequence continues at coordinate 8,434 of CAUYRH010072679.1, forward strand.
TAGCGAATTCGGCCACATTTAACTCATGTGACATGAACTAACTGCCACAGCATTTTCAATCATTCTTTCTTATTTTTTTTTTAAACACAAACTCTAGCTTTCTGCTCACTACATATGAAACAGCTGCAGTAGATAGATTTATTCAGACTCACAGCTTGCGCCCTGGTTTTCTTAATGGCTTCCATGATGGTATCCATGTTGAGGTAGCTTTTACTGGTGGGAGCTGGGCCAACACAGACAGCCTCGTCCGCCATTTTCACATGAACCTGAAGAGACAAATCTCTGCATTAATAGATGTAACCAGCAAAAGGAGTTCCCATCCTCTGTAAATATACATAAGATTGCAAATTTGATTATTTCACTTATCATTTATAATGTCTTATTTCTTTTTGAATATGCACTAAAAACCAACAATGCAACAAATAAGCTCAGGGACCTACCTATAATTTCATTTATTACAGCCCAGTCCATTGTCTAAACAAGTAATTTCCATAATATCTCCTACCTATTTATGTAAAAATCACAGCAAATAATTTTAGCTTCCAATTCTATTCAACGAAACATAAATCTGATATCAAAAACTACCAACTACCTTGTTACATGGAGCCAGGGTCGCCCAATATTTTAATAACCACCACTCCTGCCCAGTTCTAAGCAAGCTCCCCAGGAAGTGGGGATAATTAGAGGAACTGAATGGAGGGATGCAGTGAGTGTCCCTGCACAGCATCAGGTCAGCGCCAGGCACAAATTAAAGCCTAGGACGAAAGAGTTCAATATCACAACACATGAACCAGAAAATCTTGAGATTCATTTAAATACTCTCGTGTTCAATCCTTATCCACTTTACATTTATTTCTAAAAGAACTGATATGAGTATTAAGTTAAAAACCTACTCAAAACTCAGGAATGTACTCTCCATTATTAAGACTGTTCTCACTCTACAATGTTTAAATCTATTTTTTGCTTAATAGAGACTAAGCATTCAATATCAAGAAAAATAAGTTGTTTAGTTCTAAAAGGAATCTATTCTTTCAAAATGATGGAAGGATTAATATATTTGTGGAATGGCTTTGCTTAATGGTTTTCTGGTTTAATGAACTCCCAATAAGATTATAATTCTTTCTCAAGACAGAAATATTAAAACTGGAGCACGAAGACACAGTAAACCTTTATGACCTATTCTCACACTAAAAAAATGTCCAAGGTGCTAAGTACTTTTGAATATTTCTAAGTTATATCTTCAGTCGTAATTTTTTTAATACTTTGTTTTAAATAAGATCTAAAAAAAACCCAAAAAGTAGTCTTTTAGAAAGCTCTGGAGTCCCTAACTATTCAATAAATAGTTTCTAATTTACTAAAAATTTATACTTTTAATTTACAGATAAAACATACCTGCCCAAGGAATTTTCAGATCAGTATCTCAAGATAAAATACTCAAATATATACACTCTGTGATTCCTTTAGCAACAATTGCAAGGAATGGGAGCCCTGTTTGCAAAGGGCTTCTAAATAGTCCCACGTCCAAAGCAAGGCTCTCCTGACAGTGGCTTATCCCACCCTCCACTTGTTCTTCTGCACTCAGACCAGAACGCCCTCCTCCATTGCCCTCTACATATTTCAAGTTCTATATTGTCACTTGTTGCGGTTGTGTTTTTCTATAAGGAAGAAACTGAATACTTAATAATCCTTTAAAAAGAACACATTACTCAGGTAAAGCTAACATCTTTATTTACAGTTAAATCCACACTTATTCTGAAAATTTTATTTCCCTCAGATATTACCTACTATTAACGATGCAGCTTAAGTCTCACTTCTACCATAGGGTCGTTCACATGTACTACCTTCAGCTGTGAATGAACAGCCTTCAACCTGAACTCCAAGAGTACTCAATATAAATTTTAACATTTAATTGCATCCTACCTAGCAGTCTCCTTTTCACTGCTTTAAAGACTGTGTCTGTTAACTATTTATCACCCTCTTCCACAACATCACAGGTTGTGATGAAGAGGGGAAAGACTGTGCCTCACGTGTTTTTTTACAATCTCCCCTAGCCCAATGTTATGTGCTAAAAGCTTATTACCTCATAGATACTCTTAGACTGAAGTTTCTTTAATAACAGTCATTATTAAATATTAAAGGCATTAAACTTTAGGTCATTCTCTTTGAGGCAAAAATCTAACAACAATAATCACAGCCAAATAAATTCTTCTCAATCTTAGCAATATATATTGCAACTGATGGTTGTATGGAAGAAATTAAAAGATACACATATGCACTTTTGGGGGCAAGACACAATTATAAAAGGGAATTTTCCTAACAAATACAATCAGTATAACCTGGTTTCTTACACCCTCAATGAATCCCCAATAAAACAATGAAGATACATGTATGCACATGTGCATGCACATAAAATAATCATCTTAGGGGCAGCGCCTGTGGCTCATCAAGTGGGGCACCAGCCCTATATACCAAAGGTGGCGGATTCAAACCCAGCCTCCGCCAAACTGCAGAACAGAAAAATAGCCGGGCGTTGTGGCAGGCGCCTGTAGTCCCAGCTACTCGGGAGGCTGAGGCAAGAGAATCGCCTAAGCCCAGGAGTTGGAGGTTGCTGTAAGCTGTGTGACGCCACGGCACTCTACCCAGGGCGATAAAGTGAGACTCTGTCTCTAAAAAAAATAGAAAATAAAAAATCATTTTAGTAGCTTTTTTTTTTTGGAAATAAGAGTCTCACTCTGTTGCCCTGGCATCACGAGTAAAAAGGAGAAAGAAGCCTTAGTATTTTGACTTTTCTCCTCTACTCTTTTCTCTAAATATACTTTCTTAATGATGCTGCATATATAATTTTGTATCCTTTGGTTTTTTAACTATCATAAGAGATATTTTTCCTATGTTATCACAGACTCTATAAACATACCCAAGAACAAGCTCAGAGCCTATCAGGTTATCAATATTGTTCTAATAAACATTCAAATAAATCATACATCAAAAGCATGTCAAACTGTTTTATGGGCATTACAAAGAAAGACTAAGCACAACCTCTTCCTAAAGGACTGGTTGGCTTCTTTTCTTCTATTTCTCAGAAACAAACCTTCATTCAGCAGCAAAGGTATGTTCACTTCTCTACCGTCCAGCCAGAGAAGCATCAGCAGAAATGCTGGGCAAAGCCAAGTGAAAGAAAAACTCATAATCTGCTCCGGCCTTCTTTCTCCAGAAGACACTTAAGAGTCAAGCTGGAAAGAACAGCTTAACAAGGTTTTCAAACTCAATTTCAACTTTGCTGTTATTAATGTATTAAACGTGTGAGAAAATTAAACTTTCTTTGGCTTAATAATAGAAAACAAACTGTATCCAAGAAATGTAAGTGCTATTCTGCAGAACAAGTTAATACTACATAGGCTGACTAGATGTATTTATGCTCCCCGAAATTCACAATATTTAAAAGTATAGATTACTTTTTATGTATTTTAATGGTAAAGGAAATACATAACAATTCTGTAAAGTTTAAACTGAGATAAACCAATCAGCTCAGCAGGATTTGCTGGCTATAGGTTCAAAAAGAAAAAGAAAACACTTTAAGCTCTAATACTAAGAAAAGCAGTCTTCAAGAACTTCTCCATTCTTAGAAAACTATTAAAAGTTGTTAAAACAGATTATTAGTTTCTCCCTCAAGCTTTTATAGTTTTACATTTTGAATTTTCTAATTCTTTAGAGAAAAATTTTTTTGTATCAAGCTATTATTTTTCAAGTGCTCCAGTGGCTCAATCGGATAGCGCCTCGTTACTGCTGTAACACTGTGAAGCTATTATTTTTCAAATAAAGAATTAGCAGAACAAAGGGTATGCTGTTAACTTACAGGACTGGAAAAATGATCATCCTATTAACTTTTTTTTTTTTTTTTTTGGAAGCAGAGTCCCTCTCTGTTGCCCCTGGCTGGAGTACCCTAGCCTAGCTCACAACAACCTTGAACTCCTAGGTTCAAACAATCCTCCTGCCTCAGCCTTCTGAACAGCTGGGACTACATGTACTCACCACAATGCCCAGCTAATTTTTCTATTTTTTGTAGAGACATGGTCTTGCTCTTGCGCAGGGTGGTCTCAAACTCCTTCCTGATGTAGTCCCAGCTACTCGGGAGGCTGAGGCAAGAGAATCGCCTAAGCCCAAGAGCTGGAGGTTGCTGGGAGCTATGACTCCACAGCATTCTACTGAGGGTGATAAAGTGAGACTCTGTCTCTAGAAAAAAAAAAAAAAAATCAAACTCCTTCCTGAACTCAAGCTATCCTCAGGCATGGGCCTCCCGGAGTGCCAGGATTATAGGGTGTGAGCCACCATGCCTGATCATCTTATTAACTTTTAAAAGACATGGATATAGATAAGTTAAAAAGTGTGCCTGCATTTGAAAAATCTGAAATAATAGAAAATTTCATATTAGTCAATTGCCTAAAATATGCTGGAAAAGATATTCCATTTGATCCCTATCTTTATCAAATAGATTGCATCTTAGTGTTAAAAAGTGGTAGGTCAGATAATATACTTACGATAAAACTCAAAGGTCTGAGTGAAAATGTTTCAATACCTTCTAAACTAGTACACATTAAGAAAGAGGAAAAACAAGCAGCTTGGAAAATGTTTCTTTCTCCCTAGATATACTCTGAAGGTTGTCACTCAAGATCTGCAGTCACATGGGCACTATTTGCCATGACTGTACTTGACTTTTCCTTGTGATAATCTTCGATGAAAGATACTGGGTACAACACTCAGAAGATGACATAATATAGACTAGATGTTTCCCCTCCCTGAAAATAGCAATGCCTGGCTCGGCGCCTGTGGCTCAACGGGCTAAGGTGCCAGCCACGTACACCTGAGCTGGCGGGGTCGAATCCAGCCCAGGCCCACCAAACAACGATGGCTGCAACCAAAAAATGGCCGGACGTTGTGGCGGGCACCTGTAGTCCCAGCTACTTGGGAGGTGGAGGCAGGAGACTCACTTGAGCCCAAGAATTGGAGGTTGCTGTGAGCTGTGATACCACAGCACTCTATCCAGGGTGAAAGCTTGAGGCTCTGTCCCAAAAAAAAAAGAAAATAGCAATGCCTCATATAACTTAGACAAACTTTCATATCCACCAAATCAAACCAAATTCTCCAAACATGACTAACAAACGAAAATTACCCTTAAAGACTGAAGAGTTTAAAAAAAAAAAGAAAGCCAGGCAACGCCTCTGGCTCAGAGTAGGGGGCCTGCCCCATATGCCAGAGGTGGTGGGTTCAAACCTAGCCCAGGCCAAAAACTGCAAAAAATACAAAAAAGAAAGAAAAAAGAGGAAAAAAGCCAACTGAATCAATTTTAATTTGAAAAACTGAAAAAAAAAATCATTTTCAAACAACCAGATAAAATCTTGTCTCAGAAGAAAGAACATATGAACAGAACTCTTCTTCCTATTTTATATGTGTCTAAAGATACTTACACAAGTTTCAAAAGACTAACATTTTGGCACCTCTCTTCCAGAAAGACAATTCGGTCCATAAGAAGAATAATATTTTTAAGGTAGTAAATATTAAATTCACTTTGATTCTACCTTATAAAACTACATGTGTAGGCCAGGCACAGTGGCTCATGCCTGTAATCCTAGCACTCTGGGAGGCTGACGCAGTTAGATCACCTGAGCTCACAAGTTTGAAAACAGCCTGAGCAAGAAAGAGACCCCATCTCTAAAAAAGTAGCTGGGCATTGTGGTGGGCAACTGTAGTCTCATAATACTTGGGAGGCTGACAAAAGAGAACTGCTTGAGTCCAAGAGTTTGAGGTTGCTGTGAGTTATGATGCCATAGCACTTTACCAGGGGCAAGAAAGTGAGACTCTGTCTCAAAAAAAAAAAAACAAAAACAAAAACTACATTCATACCCCCATCACACAATTATTCATTATTTTGGATGGTACAATTAGTGACTTCACTATTTTTCTTCAGCTATAATTCACATAATTTTCAAAGCAGTCAACTAAAAATTAAAAATTACAGGGAAAAAAAAGAGATCAAGTTTTTGCCAATTTCAAAACTCCAAGCCCATTTGCTATGATCCTATTTTCACATTACAAAAGAGAACTGATCATAAATCAATCCTGGAACCAAAGTAAAGGTGTTTTATTTTTCTTCAGTTTTTGTCTTGCAAGGATGAATTCCTGAGGATATAGTAAACAACAAAAAAATGAAAAACAGCAGGACTAGAACTATATTCTCACACCACTCACCCCTTAGTAAAAGCATCAAGGGAGACACATCAAGAGAGGAGGGACAGAGGGGAAAAAGGACACCAAGGATTCCAGCAGAACCCACGTCCCCCTAGCTAGTGGGGGCCCAGACAGCAATGAATAGCAGAGTAAAGCAGGGAAGAAATCAGGGAGTTGGGAGGGGATTGCTGATATGGCTGGACGGAAAGATTCAGAGAGGCAGAGTGATGGTTGACAAGTGGCTTGGATTTGCTTTGTTTTCCTGTGTTAACTTAGGAAAAACTTAAATGCCTTTGAGAAGAAAAATGTGCAAAGTAAGGAGCTAAAAAGCAAGTGAGATATGAAACAATTCATAGTAAAAGGTTTCTGACAAGCAGCAGCAGAGCCAAGAAGTACAGGGGGACAGTGGAGTGGGGAGAAGAAGACTGATCTTCCCCTGCAAACATAATTAATACAAGCCAGGCTTTAAAGAGAAAAAGCAAGCAAGCGTACTATGCACTCCAAGACAAGGCCCCAAACCCCCTTCCCAAAATCACTGTGCTGCCACCACTCTTCTCTACAGAAATTCCAGAGCACCACCACTGCAGAGAAAAAGCAGAGACATGATCAGGATTACGGTAGCACACCCACACACACAGAGTTTTGCTTTCTGTACTTTCAATTACCTACAGTCAACCATGGTTCAAAAAAATTACATGGAAAATTACAGAAATCAGCAATTTTTAAGTTTTCGATGGTATACTGCTCTGAGTAACATGATGAAATTGCATGCCAGACTCCTGCATGCTACCTGGGATATGCTGCATCCTCTTGTTTAGGTTCTCTACACTGTAGACCAGGGGTCCTCAAACTACGGCCCGCAGGCCACATGCGGCCCGCAGAGGATGTTTATCCGGCCCGCCGGGTGTTTTTGCCTCCACTGCCTGTCCTGTTTAGCAGCTGCCTGTCCTGTTTAGCAGCGGACTCATCCCGGGCCTGCAAAATTTTGTTAGCGGAAAAACCACTGGTTGCATTCCCAAATAAAACGTGCATATTCACTGGAAAAGTTGCAAAAGGAGTTCCAATTTAGATTTAAAGAGCTTCATCTCCATGAACAGGACATATAGCTTCTCCATAACCCATTTTCTATTGACATTGAAAATGTAGAGGTCAGTCCCTGAAGTTGCTGCCCTGGCCTCCAGCACCGCCTCGGCCAGTGTCTCCTACAGGCGGGAGCCAGGAACTGCAGGGTATGGCAGGGGCGGCTCCGGCTTTTGGGCTTCTCCATGGGGCTAGCCTGCGGCGCCCGGATGCTCTAAGAACGTTTCCACTGCTGTTTGGAGGACACACGCAGTGGGATTCAGAATTCCTGGAGAATTGCCTTTGTGAGAAGCTGGAATTATTTCTTTAAATTCCATCTCTTAGTGTTTCAAAGAAACATCAAGAAACCATGAACAACATTAGTAAGGAAGAGTTTGACTGCCTCTTGCTTGATGAAGGTTTTACTGTCAAGGACATTCTGGATCAAAAAATCAATGAAGTTTCCTCTTCTGATGATAAGGATGCCTTCTATGTAGCAGACCTCAGAGATGTTCTGAAGAAACACCAAAGATGGCTAAAAGCTCTTCCTCATGTCACTCCCTTTTATACAGTCAAATATAATGATAGTAGAGCCATTGTGAAGACCCTCGCTGCCATTGGGACAGGATTTGACTGTGCTAGCAAGACTGAAATACAATTGGTGCAAAGTCTCAGGGTGCCTCCAGAGAGGATTATCTATGCAAATCCTTGTAAACAAGTGTCTCA
>CAUYRH010072680.1:0-18602 GCA_963574655.1 Perodicticus potto
TCAAGTTAAGGATATAGAAAAAGAAAAAAGAAAAAAAGTAAACCCGTAAGATTAGCCCACATAACAAAATCCCAAAACCAGAGATGCTGGCGTGGACGTGGAGAAAAGGGAACACTTCTACATTGCTGGTGGGAATGCAAACTAATACATTCCTTTTGGAAAGACGTTTGGAGAATACTCAAAGATCTAAAAATAGATCTGCCATTTGATCCTATAATTCCTTTATTTGGTATATACCCAGAAGACCAAAAATCACATTATAACAAAGATATCTGTACCAGAAGGTTTATTGCAGCCCAATTCATAATTGCTAAGTCATGGAAGAAGCCCAAGTGCCCATCGATCCACAAATGGATTAATAAATTATGGTACATGTATACCATTAAAAATAATCTAGTGAACATTCCAAGAGGTATTTGTCGTTGGGAATAGATATCTGATTATAATTAGTAAGAAAATGCAAAGGGTTAAGAATATCAAGACTCTCCTAAGCAGAAATTATTTCTTCCCAGAAATCAAAACATAATACAAAAATAACAAATACAGATCCCAGTAGTGTATTTTTGATACTGCTTCAATTGCCTGGGGGGTCCTCCTCATAAAGTATTCGCCCAGGCCAATTGTTTCAAGAGTTTTCCATGCACTTTCTTCTAGTATTTTTATAGTTTCATGTCTTAAGTTTAAATCTTTAATCCAATGTGAGTCTATCTTCCTTAGTGGTGAAAGGTGTGGGTTTAATTTCAGTCTTCTACAGGTCGCCAGCCAGGTCTCCCAGCACCATTTGTTAAAAAGGGAGTCTTTTCCCCACTGAATGTTTTTAATTGGCTTCTCAAAGATCAAATAGCGGTAAATAGTTGGATTCATCTCTTGATTCTCTATTCTGTTCCAAACATCTACCTCTCTGTTTTTGTGCCAGTACCATGAAGTTTTGATCACTTTCGATTTATACTACAGCAGCCCAATTCATAATTTCTAAGTCATGGAAGAAGCCCAAGTGCCCATCAATCCAGGAATGGATTAATAAATTGTGGTACATGTATACCATGGAATACTATGCAGCCTTAAAGAAAGATGGAGACTTTACCTCTTTCGTGTTTACATGGATGGAGCTGGAACATATTCTTCCTAGCAAAGTATTTCAAGAATGGAAGAAAAAGTATTCAGTGTATACACCCCTACTATGAAGCAAATTTATGGCTTTCATGCGAAGGCTACAACCCAATTATAGCACAAGAAGTCGGGGAAAAGGGAAAGGGAAAAGGGAGGGAAGGGGAGGGGGAATGTGGGTAGAGAGAGGGTAAAGGGTGGGATCACACTTATGATGCATCTTAGAAGGGTCAGGTGAAACTTACTAAATGCAGAACACAAATGTTTTCACACAATAAACAAGAAAATCCCATGAAGCTTATGTCGAACAGTTGGATGAAAATATTTCAGATTGTATATGAAGCCCGCACACTGTACCCCATGATTGCACTAATGTACACAGCTATGATTCAATAAAAAAATAAATAAATAAAAATAAAAAAAATAACAAATACAAATAGTGCTTCTGAAAGAATACAGAAATGAAAATTTCCATAAAAGGGAGTTTAGAGACAGACTCATGTGTGTGGACACTTCTTTAACACAAAGTAGCAGAGCAGAATTATGTGCATTGGACTGTCTTTTCAATTAAATAATGCTGGGTCAATTGTATACAATTTGAAAAAGAAATTATGAAGAATTCCTGTCTGACCCTACACTCAAAACTCAATTTCAGGTGAAACATAGGTATAAATATAAGTGGTAATTAGAAGAAATCTAGAATTGTTATACTCATGTATAGCTAATGAACACTTAAGATGTGCTCCGAGTGTGAAATTTTTACCAGGTTTGAAACAGTGTGAAGAAATAGTGTACAATCCCTCAAAACTTTTATAGTGAAACTTTGAAACTCAATTGCAACATATTCAGTTCAATGAAACATCCTTAAAGGTTATTTCCCTGGAGTTATTTTTCCCTTTTAACGTGCATCTGCCTTACAATAGGAGAGGTTTCTGACTCCTTTCAATCTTTTTGAGGAAATGATTGACCAAAGTGAGGTCCATGATATGACCATGAACTCACTGATCTGCCACTTGGTGGCCAGTCTCCTCCTGGTATGTTCTGAGACGATTCTAGTAACCAGGTTGGGGGTCCTGAGAAGCCCAAGCAGGTGAGCAGAGCACCAGAAAGGAGCAGAGTAGGAAATAAATTTTCAGAGGTGGGGACAGAGTGCGTGGATCAAGGCAGGTGACTGGAGGTGGCCTGGTGGTCTAACACAGCAGAGTCCAATGCCAGGGACTCTGTTGCCTGGAGAAAACATGGGCTATGGTTGCTTGGATACTGAGGAGGCCAGCACCAGACAGGCCACGTGAGGGTGCAGAGAGAAGTCAGTCAGGACCTGCAGCACCAAGGACATGGTGGGATGCCAGAAGGAGGAGGGGGCCCCAGATGAGGTCTGCCAGAACCAGATCTTGTGGAAATTGTATATCAAAGAATGCGGTACCCAGAAACTCTACATGCAGTATCACTTGAATGCCTTCCACAAGGACTTTAGAGGCACCAGAATAGGGAGGGTAGGACCTGGAAGGTGGCGCTAAAGAGGGGTCCTGAGAGCTGTGAGCTGGGGTGGGGGGTCCCAGGGAAAAAGATCTTCTCTCATACAGCCCCAACATGAGACTTCTCAGACCGAGGACTTGGGAGGGGGCTTACCTGCTTTACCTATTAGATAATAGGTCTATTAGACCTATTAGATATATTAGAATGCGTGCACATCACAATTACATATTTTCCTTACAGCAAAGAAACATAAGCAACTATTTCTAATTTGTTTTTTTTTCATGAGGTAAAAATTTATTTTCCCACTTCACATGTAGACTAGGAAGTTCAGGACAAGTGACTAGCCTACAGTGCTCCCTCAATAAAACAACCCTGTCCCCCACTCTTGTCCTTGGGTGTTTCTTCTGCACCTGTCACAATCAGCTCCTCTTAATGCCACTGGGCCTGAATAGAGCTTGCATCTTCACACACAAACCCTTCCCAGCTGCCTGCCCTGCAACACCCCTGGGCACCTCAAACCCAGCAGGTGATAGCTGGGTACCTTCTGGGCATCTGCACCTTCTGCACTACTTGGTCCATTCAAGAACATCCTTTCTCAGCAAGAGGCACCATAGTCATCCACTCTCCCAAGTTCAAAACATGGGACTCACCCTCAACATCTGTCTCCCTCACTCCTCTACATAATTAGGTACAGGTCCTGTTATTCCTTTGCATTTACCTCACCTGATCCACCTGCCCCTACCTCAATGAAAGATATCTTCATGCATGAGCAGGCATCTCTCTCTCTGCTCATGTAATTTCCTGCCTAAGTAGCACATCAGTGTACCTGTCCCTCCACTCTTATTGGGGAAGCCTCAGCAAGGACCTAGTGACTGCTGCCTGGATTCACTGATGGACTCTCAACTATCCTCCTCTCCTCTAAGCTGGGCTCCAAGCCCTCCCCTGCACAAGCTAGAGCAGTAGTTCTCAACCTTCCTAGTGCTGCAACCATTTAATACAGTTCCTGTGGGTTGAAACCCACAGATTGAGAACTGCTGAGCTAGAACTTTGTTCAAGGGCAACTGGATCATATCAATCCTTCATACAATATTTAGTGGCTCCACAGTTTCAGAACTAAAGATCTCACTTAAGTAACCAGATTCCATGTCTGTTTCTCATCTGTCACCACAAATAGAATGAAGATCAGGGAATATAGGAAGCTTTTCTATGTACCTTACAGCCTTCTCTTCTGCTCATGTGTAATTCTGAGCTAAGTTGTGAGTGTCATTTCTGCTCCACTATTATCATGGGCCCTCCTGAGGAGGGCTGACTGGGTAATCCCTGTTAGGTGCTTGGCATGCCTACCTTCCCTCTAGGCAAGGACTGTTTCAGAGAGCATCAGTCAATGAGTAACATGTTGTGTATCTGGGCCATAGTCAAAATTGTAGCCAAGAGGGAGGTGAGGCTTTTTCACACCTGAGATGTGAGATGTGCTGACTTGTGTGACTAAGGAACAGAATTGTTCATGATAGTTCACTTTATATGTTCAAATTCACGTATCCAAATGTGGCTGGCAGCCAATATACTGGACATTGCCACTTGACATTGTAGGTTCCTGAGGGATTCACTCAACCTTGCCCCCTGGCACCAAGCATAATTTCTGGCATGTGTCAGATGCTTAGTAAATACCAAGTGGATGCCTAGCTGAAGTGGTGTCTTAGGGAGGACAGGGAGTTCATTTATATTTTAATATAAACCTGTGATGCTGTTTTTCTCTAGTTCACCTGATCACCAGAAAGCCCATGTCCTGGCATGACAACATGGAGGAACCTACAGATGGTAAGTCCTAGGGTTTCAGAATGACATTGAGATAGAGCACAGAGAGGCCATCTGACCTCTGTTCACTCTTCCAATGAGCTTACAGCATGCAAGTTGGGGACAAGGTGCAATAATGAATATAAAAGATGATGGGTGGATGGCAGGCAGGAGGACTTGCTGTCTGCCTTATGTTAGGGATACACCCAGCCCAGTGCCTAACTGCTGAGTCACCTCCCTTCTCTTCATTCTCAGTCATCTTGCTGAGGTAGACATTTTCCTTTCATTTTGCACATGAGAAGAGTGAGGCCCAGGCTTGGCGCTTGTAGCTCAGGGTGCCAGCCACATACACTGGGTATGGTGGGTTCAAACCTGGCCAGGTCAGCTGAACAACAATGACAACTGCAACAAAAAATAGCTGGGCGTTGTGGCAGGCACCTGTAGTCCCAGCTACTTTGGAGGCTGAGGCAAAAGAATCGCTTGAGCCCAGAATTTTGAGGTTGCTGTGAGCTGTGATGCCATGGCACTCTACCAAGGATGACATAGTGAAACTCTTATCTCAAGAAAAATAAATAAATAAATAAATAAATAAATAAATAAATAAATAAAGAGTGAGGCCCAAGGGAATGCAGCCACCTGGCAGGATAGTAGTGACACTGACTCCAAAGCCCAAGTTCCTTCTATGGTGCATCTGCCCCTATCTCTGGAGACTTGTAGGGATGAATAGTTGTGGAACTGCAGATATACGTGATGTTGGCAGCCACAGTCATGTCAGTATAGGAGGATGGGACCTCCCTGCTCTCCAACTTCCCCTTCACTCTCTCGTTTGGGCTCCACTAGTTACACTCACTCATGCCCCGGGGCCTTTGCTCTCTCTGCTTGCTTTGTGCTTTTCCTATGCCTCTCCCCAGGCCTGGATCTGCAGTAGCTGCTCTTTCTTCTCAGGCCTTTGCCCACACCTTCCATCCTGGCATGTGTCCCAGCCCGCTGCCATTGGGTTTGTTTGTAACTCTATATGTTGTCACCTCAGCCCCCATCCAGTCTATGGGCTCTATGAGAGAAGAGAGCACATCTGCCTCACTTAGTCCTCCCCCCATGGCCCATAACAGTGCCTGGATCAGTGTCAATGTTTGCCACATCATGGCTAAAAGCTGAGCAGAGGGACTAATTGCCCCTGTGTCAGGCCCTGGGGAAATCCTCTGATGCTGGATGCTCTGTCCTGAGGAACTATGCAGCCAGAGTAAAGGGCACAGAGACACCCACCTGTCCCAGATCCTGTGTCCTTCATAACAATTACCTCATCTCCCAGCCAAGTTTCTGCATCTCATTTGCCATTCTGTCCCAGGACTGAAGATGAAATACCCAAGGACGCAGATTGAAAATCAGGAGATTGGATGGAACTCCAAGCCCTTGGTTAAGTTTGGCTCCTGTCCTCAGTAAACACCAAAGCTCAGGGGCAGCATAGGTGGTGGCCAAGAGAACAGAGTTGGGAGCCAGACGTGCCAGAGTTTCAGTTCTGTCTGCCAATCACTAGCTGTGGGCCCCTTGGAAGTTTCTAAGCTCTTGTATGACTCCACTTCCTCACAGACTAGATAGTACAGCGCCTAATTTTTTAAACGATGCTGATTTGAAGAGAGGGGTATCTGTGCAGTGCTCAGAGCACAGCCTAGCAAAGACAGAGCACTGTGTACCTGTAGGTTAAATAAAGGCAACTGAGGATGGCAGATGCCTAGTCTCCTCCTCCTGTGACCAGGAGGGTGGTGTCACTTACATCTGTGAGTTCTGCTCTGTCATCTGTAATTGGGAATCTCAGAAATAGTTCTCTCCTTGTTTGATTGAAAGGATAAAGCTAGCCACAAGAGTGCCTAGGAAATATAGTCCTTAGCTCTGAAACATGCTAAGTGAAAAATAGCTTCTGTTATAAGGAAAAAGCAGACATCAGAGAACACTAGCTGAAGACATTTATACCGCCACTTTCTATCTGTGTGACCATAACCTCTCTAAGCCTCCATTCACCCATCTTAAAGTGGGGATAATAATGGTATCTAAAGATGAAGGTTCATTGTGAAGTTTAAATGAGACAATGTGGAAAAACACAGAATGGTACCGTAAGTGCTCTATAAATGTAGGCCACTCCGATGTTGGGGAGTAAGGACAGGAAGGAGGACACAGAGCCCCACCTACTACCAAGCAGCTGCCTCTCCTGGCTGCTTGCCTGAGCTCCATTGCCCCCACTCACCCAGGATTTATGCAGGATGCTCCCTTCCCAAGGACCCCTCCCCAGTTCACTCTCTAATTCCTATTGCAGCAGCCAGGCCTTCAGGTATGGGGACATCATTCCAGTGCAGGTAGTAGAGCTTTCTTGTGGGGCTGCTTCACACGAACTTGAGCAAATTGCTCAATATGCCCAGGTGTTGCCAGTGAAGGGGAGAGAAAAACAGCTGATCATCTGAAACAGCTCCTCTTCAGATATGGGGCCTGGGTGTATAGAGAGGAGATTGGGGGAGACAGCAGCTTCTAGCTCAGGTCCCCACCTCTTATACAACACAGAACTGAGTCCAGTGGAGAAGGTGTATTTAAAGAGCTAGAGAAGTGGTCACCACTCAAAGGGAAAAAGGGGTGGCCTAAGGAATAGTGAGTAAGTGTAGACAGTTATAGGAAAAAAAAATAAAGGACAGTTCTTGATTATGAAAATGAATAATGAATGGATTATTTAGTGATTGCCAAAAAGGACAAGGAAGACATTTTTACAAGGAAGAGCTATTGTGAAAGGCGAAGGCACCAAAGTGGGGTTTTGTAGTGAGGGAGAGAAAAAGACTGGGCTCCACTCTATACACAGCATGGGCAAGTAGGAATGTATAGGCAAGGATCAAGGTGGGCCCAGTGATGGGAAATGACTCGAAGAAACATCAGGGATGGAGGTGGCTTCTGGCTAATCTCCCCCTACATGATTCTTACTGAGAGGAGTCTAGGATGGCAGAACTCAGTTGGGGAATGCTGGTGGATGTGGCACTCCACTAGGGTGATCAGATATCAAAAGAGGCAGATTCTCATAAATGTGACTTAGCAGTATTTTTGCTACGGTGGAATAATGCACAGGAGAAAGTGGAAGTTCAAAAGTCAGGCTTGTTTGAAAAAGACCTCAGGGATCCTGAGTAGACTTTGTTTCAGGACAGAAGCTTTCTCAGGGGAGAAGGAGGGTTGTGAAAAGGAAAATCTGGGTGAAGACAGAAGTCACCCCAGTTAGATGATTAAGCAACTTAGAAAAATACCCCAAAGTGCAAGTAAATTAATTCACCAGGCTTGACGCCGTAGTATAGGGATTATGGCGCCAGCCACATACACTGAGGCTGGCAGGTTTGAACCTGCCCCAGTCCAGCTAAACAACGAAAACTACAACATCAACACCAAAATATATCTAGGTGTTGTGGACACCTGTAATCCCAGCCACTTGGGAGGCTGAGGCAAGAGAATGACTTAAGCCCAAGGGTTTGAGGTTGCTGTGAGCTGTGACATGACAGCACTCTACTTAATGACAAAATGAGACTCTGTCTGAAAAAAAATTAATTAATTAACCAGTCTTTACTTCCCTAAAGAACTGATTTATGAGAGTCCCACATGTGGCTGTGGCAGTTCAGCAAGCTAGAAAGGGCAATTGCACCTGGCCCTGCCTGGCCCGCCCTGCTCACGCCCTCCTAGGATTTGAAAATCACAGCTGCATGTGTCCCCAGCTCAGTTATCACTGCAGTTGCAAAGACTCTGCAAATACTCCATATTCTCTTGTCACTGCAAACCTCGACCATGTCCCTGGATTAAGCTACTGGCATAGTAAGAAATCACAGTAACCCCTAGAGCAGTGGTTCTCAACCTGTGGGTTGCGACCCACAGGAACTGTATTAAAGGGTCGTGGCATTAGGAAGGTTGAGAACCACTGCTCTAATGCAATGGTTCAGGTCTTGTCTAGCCTTCAGTGTTAATGAACCTGGAGTTGCAAAGTGACATGGTTGAGGGAAGAAGAGGCTCAATAACTCCAACTGAGGGCTCCCAAGCCACCTAGCAGGATCCCCAACTTCCTGGCATGACTTCACCCTGGACAGGCAGAGTACCTGCTACTTCAACACTGTCACAGGGGAAGCCACAGTCAATGAGCGCCTCTCAGCCTCTTATCTCCTGGTGATATTTGCAGTTAATTACATAGCGTAGTGAATACTACTTATGTGTCAGTGCTCACTTGTACTCAGGACTCTGCATGACCCTTTCAAAGCACACAGTCATTCTTTCCACAGGAATGTTCTAGACACCTAGTGAGCACTGGGTGCCACTCCAGGATCTGGGGACTCACTGGGCAGACCAAGGCCCTACCCTTACCAAGCTCCTATTTAGTAAGGGAATGAGCCCCCCAGAGTGGCCTTCAAGCTGTGGGGGAGTGACTGTGGCCACATGTCTGGGTTCTTCTTCAGAACTATAACCCTGTTCCTATGCATGCTATTAGCTCCGTGTCCCAGCAGAGCCACACTTCCACAGGGTGAGGCTTATTTTGTTTTGACCGAGGTACATCACCTCCAAACCCAGTTCTGCTCACTTCCCCACAGGGGTTTTCTGATCCTGCATCCTCCTCTCTTGGTCAACCTAGAACTCCAGGACCACAGACTGAACCACTTGCAGGCCTACAAGGACATTACTCTGTACAAGGCTAAAATGTGGAGTCTGGGAGAAGATGACTGACACAAATAGCTTTTCAGCACTGCTGCCTGTCCCCATGTTTGATACCCAATGTGTGCACTGCACAGACAAATAAACATTACTTTAAATCAGAAGTCTAACTTGTCCTATCTGGAGTCTCACTTTTCCCATTCTATCCAAGTCCACTAGTTCAAATCCTTATCCTTTAATACAGTGTGAGAATTCCAGGATATGTCAGCAGCCTAATGCATGTACATCTTGGTTTTTCAAACACAAATAAGGATGATAAAGTGGGCCAGGTGTGATGACTCACTCCTGTAATCCTAACATTATCTACATCTAATCCTAGATTGCAATCTGGAGTGTTGCTCTCTAGAACAGCCTAATGACCCTGCATAATACTCTTGTAGGGAACTTTAAGGATGGAGCCAGGGAAACTACTTTCTTCATCCTATTCCCACTCCCTGCTCCTCATCCACTCCCTGCTGAGGTAGCAACTCCCTGGCCACATTATACTGGTTAATACATAAACCCACTTAATAAAGTTTTCTTGTTTCTAAGGCATGATTTACCAGGCCTCACGGAAAGCAATTTGGGAAAGAGAAAAAGAAAAAAGGTCATATTTCAGTCTCCACTTTCCCCTTTGGCCAAAGAGCAATCCATGGAATGCGTGTGTAAGCCAACAACCAACAGGAGGTCCCATGACACTAGGAAGCCTCACTCCTGCTTTGTCTATTTGGTCATCTGGCACTGCTGACAATAATTAGGATATTAGTGTTGTCCGTGGAAGAACATGGATTAACCCAACTTAATAGACAATTGTTTAAGAGGTCAGACAGGGCTAGGTGTGTGAAAACACTTTGGATAAGATCTACTCTATGAGCCTTCTTGATCCAAGTCTTTGATTATATGCTTGGTATCTGAGTCTTCCCCGGGGCCAAAGCAACAGCTACAGACCAACATCTTGCCTGATCTCATCCCCAAAGGCTGAGGCCAGTCCAAACTCAAAAGAGGCATTCAGACTGCTTCCTGTCTCCCTAAGGACATGCTTTTCCACAGAAGGTTCACAATAGTGGGATTTGTCCCTCAGATAAGTAAAAGCCTGAACATACGGAACCTCTGACCACTTTCCTTGTCTTCCACAAAAGAGATCTATTTGAAGGATTGTTTGGGCTAAGGCTCCTGATCTTGGGGAGGATTCTCCATCCAGCAATTTATATTGGGGTCAGGTTGTGCTGAAGCCGCTGTGTGAAGCCAGTTGAGTCCTAGGGTCTCCCAGGTTTTTAATAGACATCCTAGGGGAGTACGGCAGAGGGGAACTGAGGCTTCCTGTCCCATGATTTCTATGAGAACAAAAGAAAGAGTAGGGATCCTGCAGGACCAGGTATCCTGTGACCAGCAGAACATGGTGAGAGGCCACTTTGTAGGCCCTATCCATGCCTCCCCAGGTCTCCACCAGAACAGGGGTCCCTAGTCCCAATGTACCACCCTTGAACATTGTGTCACAGTCCAGGCCACCTCCACACCCAGTGCCCCTTGCACCCTCCCCTGTGACAAACACGGGGAGGTCCCTATCCTTGGCTCCCAATTGCCTTCTTGGTCTCTCTCAGAAGGGATTCTAAGGACATGAGGCTCAAATGAGGAAGAAGGGAAATTAAAGAAAGGAATGTCTATGTTAGGACAGAAATGATGGCCTTTTACTTAGAGTGTCAACAACACTGGTTCCTGGAATTAGGCATTCGTTTCACCTCGTCTACCCTTTTATTAGGAGGTCATTGTCTTCTTGGCAAGAATTAAAATTTCTACTTAGAAGTTACAAAGAATGAGATCTCCATCCCCCTTTCCAGACTAATTATTACTCTGCTGTCAGAACTGGCAATTCCCATTAACTTCTGACTTTGACGCTTTAACAAACTTTCCATTTTTTCCACACAAATTTCTTTCTAAATTTCATTTCACGAACCTCATCACAACCCACAATGTGTCTACACTTTCTGCTTTTGCCCCAAACTTTCCTTTTTGCCTTCCTTATCTAAAATACATCTTCATATCCTTAACTTTCTTCAAATCTCTCTCTTCTACTCTTTCTTTTCCCAAATAAGTTCATTGTTTTCTGTTCAATCCTTCCCTTGACAAATCTCATTTCCATATTCATAGCTTTTTTTAACCTCTCCTTTTTATGTTTTTTATATCCATTTAAATCACCTATGACATATGAAATTGTGTATGTATTTACACTTTTCATGTCTTTTCATAGTACATCTACTCCTTTGTACACCCCACATACACAACCTCATAGATCCAGACTTCATACGTTCCGTAACTAGTAACTTTAAATTTTAGCAAAAACCCTAAGAAACAGCAAATTCTGAATTGTCCTTTACAAATATCTACTTTCTTCAGATTTATCCAATTTATTCTACAACATATGAAAACCCAGACATTCTCACTTGGAAAACCTCCAAAATTAACACATCATAATTTTAACAGTGACTTAAAAAGCCTGGAAGTTCTCCCTAAACCAGTGGTTCTCAACCTTCCTAATAATGCGGCCTACAGTTTCTGTGGGTCACGACCCACAGGTTGAGAACTGCTGCACAAATCATACCAGAAATTAGTCCTGTTTATCAAAAATCAAACAGATAGAAACCCAATGTTTTCTCCCAAATTCCAGTTATGATACACAAAAGGAAATATGCTGGGATTTTTTAGACCATATAACTTAGTCATTGAGAATGCTGAGACAGCATCCCCGTGGGGAGTACCCCAGGATGCCCCCGCAACCCTCCCCCACATTCTGAAGAGAATTTGTGTCAGACATGGGGGTAGGGAAACCTCTATGGTTAGCAGAGAACTAATCAGAACAATGTTTCCACCCTACCTTTCCCCAGAAAGTTCTCAAAGCAATCATGGCCAAATCCAGCAAAGTCAGAGTTAGTTAAGTTGGAAAACAAAGGCAGAAAAGATTGCAGAGGAAAGAATGTATATAACTTTACAAATGTTGCAATATACCTAGTAGAGCTCTATAGTCAGAGGTAGGACAAGTGAAGCAGCAGGAAAAAGAGTGTGCCACAATTTCACCACATAACCTGTATAATACACAGGGACTTGTAGCTTATCTTCTGCCCTGTGGGAGTTCAAGAGGGAAGAGAGAAACAGTGGTTCTGCAACTTTAGCACTGAACTCAGGAAAACAGGGAAACCAGATGCCAAAGAGACAGTGCTGCTAAGCGGCCTCTAACAAACACAAAAAACTAGCCTCCAACAAACACAAAAATCTCCAACAAACTCAAAAGGCAGCCTCCAAACAAAAACACACAAAAAGTGTCCAACATCACTTTGTCC
Source organism: Perodicticus potto (assembly GCA_963574655.1). NCBI lineage: Eukaryota > Metazoa > Chordata > Mammalia > Primates > Lorisidae > Perodicticus > Perodicticus potto. Next base: position 12,405 of record CAUYRH010072680.1, read on the forward strand.
TCTTCCTTACTGAAGCTATGTGGGGTACCCAAAATGATCAGGAAAGCGTGGGTTTCAGCACCAATGCGCAGCTTAATGTGCATGCATTTACTGATTAATGTGAAAGTGTTTGGGATGGGAGATTATCTGGGAGGAAACAGACTGAGGGGGGAAGCCTATGTTGACACCATGAATGTAGAGAAGTTAGATGAGAAGACAGCCGGTAACCCAAGTTATCACCCTTAATTCAGGAGGAGAGTAGAGAAGCTCACAGAGGGGAAGATGGCGATTGTAAAGAGGAGAGAGGGAGGAAGAATGTGCTTAGATTCTGGGTTCCTGAGGTTGGTCGACCTCTAGGGCTAGAAAACTAAGGACAAATTGGGCTGAGCTCAGATCATTGTAGCATCAGGTGGTGTGGGGGAGAGAGCCTGGATTTGGAGTCAGCACAGCTTGGCCTGTGGAGGTGGCATTGCTATTCTTGCTGTGTAACCCGTTCATATCACCTCACCCTCTGAACCTTAGCAGCCTCCTCTGTAATGTGGGAACCCCACAGAGTGGTTTGGCAGCCCTCGGTTCATGCCAGTGAACAAAGTGGTGGAGAAATGCTGGAAACACATGAGGGACTGTCCGCATCTGCTGAGCCATCCCAGGAAGTGGAAACACCAGCAGAGGTACTTCTCTGTATCTTCAATTACCATGAGACACACAGAGCTCAGGCTGAGGAGAGGAGGAAGCAGACAGGCACTGGGAGAGAAAGGCAGAGAAAAACTCTAGGCCTGTTCTTGAAAGTTCCCTTGGGCTCTTTTATAAGACACCCCCAGCCCAGCTGTGGGTTTGAGAGCAGGTGGGCTCTGGAACAGAACAAGGCTTCCCTCCACCTCAGCTTGCATCCCTCCCTCTGCCCTGCTCCTGCCTGACATCCACCTAGGGACGGTCCTGTATCATCATCATCAAGGAGACCAGCATTCTGAAAGTGCACGTAAGGCCTTTACATTTGAGCCCAACCCACGTTCCTGCTCATGGCATCCATTGTGTCCTGTGTGAGTGGGCTCTCCTTGTTGGCTTACTAGTTTGGTGTGTGATTTGGGAAAATAGATACAGAGTTCCCCCATTCAGAGCTAGACAGAGACCTCTATTTCTTAGGCCTGGGAAATTTCATGTAAGCCGAGCCTTTTCTTTAGTGTACTCCCTGCCATTTTGCCCAGAGCTAGAGGGACTGCAACTGTTAATGTACTCATCAACATCAAAGTCTTCCGAGTCCTGGACAAATGTAATTCTCAAGACCCTCCCTTTTTTACAAAACAGTATATATATCCCTCTAGACAGAAGACGCGTGTGACACTTCCCACTAGAGTCTTTCCCTCTGCCAGAAGCTCTGGTGCTTTTTATTCCTTCTGTATTCCTCTTTATCTAATAAATCCTGTCTTACCACTGATCTGTGGTCTGTGGGTTCATTCTTTGAATCCCAGAGACCAAGGATCTACTGCAAAAAGAAACTCTGTCAACAAACTCATCTAACGTCCTTGGCTGTCACAACCTCACCTGTAAATGAGGGTGCGGATTATCAGTGATGGCTCTTCTAACAAAGCTATTCCACCCCCATACCTCAGGATGCTTGTTTCTCTTCCAGCATTTCCCTGATCTAGCCTGGAATACTTTTCCTGGCAGCCCAGCCTAGAACACGCAAACACTCTCAGTGTGAACCCCATTTCCCTTCTCAGGTGGCAGGGCCTGAATTCCACAACCAAGCTCTGTAGGCAAGAAGCGTCCATATGGCTGCTGGATCTTTGTGAACCACTCTCTGACTTTCTTCCTTCCCTGCTCAAAAACCTTCAATGGTTGCACCTGCAGACATCAATCTCAGAGCTTCTATCTGGCAGCCCAGGCCTCTCCTGAGCAAATGTCTGCCCCCACCCACATTTATTTAATAGCACTCAGGTCACCAGTACCACCTGTAGATGCCTCCCAGCCCCCAACACTGCTTCCTCACCCCGGGATGCCCTGTGTGCTGTGCTGCCTGGACCACTACCTGGGCCTCAGACCCTGCCTGGGTGCAGGCCTCTCTGAGGCCTTCTGTAGGTCACCTGGGTATGCCTCCCCCTGCAGTCATCTGCCTAGCTCTTCCCTGACACTCCATGCCCACCTCCCAGCTCTGCTCCATGACAACACTCCAGGATTTCTCATTTTCTTCCTCTCCGTTTGTGCTGTGGTTTCACCAACTGGTGAGTCTACAAACACTCACAGGTGCCAATGGTATATCAGACATTAATGGGCACTAGAGACAAAAGATGAACAAGACTTTCATCTTTTGGCCCATGAGGAGCCCTGTGGACAGGCTGTGGGGATGAACATGGGTGCAAGTGTCCTACAGGCCTGGGGAAGGACACACACAAGATTCTGCAGTGACACAGAAGAGGATCACTGACTCTTCTCTGTGAGATGGGATAAAGAGCTCACAGAAGGCCCAGTATGTGAGCTGGACCTTGAAAGGAGAATCAGAGTTTGACAGATGGAGATGACAGGGAAGGGCAACCCAGGTATGGGGAATGGCAGGTGTCGAGATGCAGAGAAGTGAGAGAAGAGGGCTGTGAATTTCCCCCTTCAGACCGTGTGAGGCTAGTGAACGAACGATTTACGTTGGTGTTTCTAGTGTATTAATAGCTGCTTCAACTTCTCTCTGGAAGAAGACAGAGTGTGAAGAGCAAAAAAATAAAAATAGGAAATGCTTTACAGAAGTATACAAATTAAATTCACTCCAGTGTACATGTAATGAAATACCTTGCTCCTTATTTAAAAGAATACAATTACCCAAATCATTTGTTGTCCTAGAAAACCTAGGAGTAGTTTCTGTCCATGATACAGTTCAATGTCTACAATGTGCCCTCACCATGTGTTTTCTCATTAAACATTCACAATCCTGAGCAGGAGTTATTATCCCTCCATACAGATGAGAAAAACAGAGAGCCAAGCCACAAACCTTGCCAGTCATTGTGAAAAGTATCAAACTTCGGAAGAGGAGAAGACATGGGGGTGCCCGAAGATAGCAATGGCAGGTTGTTGGTGAAACATTCGGTACAGAGGAATGAACAGAAGCTCTGAAGTCAGGTGGATTTGAATCTTTTTCTTGCCACTTACTGGCTGTGGGGCAAGTCAGTACAGCTCTCTGTGCCCGCCTCAACTACAATATGAAAGTGCTTGAACTGACTAGACAGGGTTATTGTGCGAATGGGTAATGAATGCAGCGGTCCGCAGTGTGTGCTTCGGTTCAGGAACCTCAGCACATACCACAGCTTCTCTGTCATTCGAGTAGGAGGATAGATGATGGCCAGCTCTCCATTTCCTATTGGATCCTCATTCTGAGCTTAATACGCGCACCTCCCGTGGCAGACAGAGCTCTAAGATACTCACCACCACCCCACTACTGGTAGTCACACCTCAAGGCGATGAGATGCCACTTCTGAGGTTTGGTTTGAAAAGACTGTCACTTCCATCTTGGTTGAACTCTCTCTGGCTCTTCTCAGTTACTTGCTCTGAAGACATATGTTCCCATGTTGTGGGCTACCCTGTGCCCTCTACATTGTGAGGGCAGCTCCTAGTCAATGGACAAGGAACTGAGACTGTTGGTCCAACAGCCCATAGCCCTGTGAGGAACTGACCCCTGCCAGCAATCACGTTGAGTGAGCTTGGAAGTAGATCCTTCCATGCATTTTGAGATGCCGGCTGCACCTTCAGCTCTGATTGCAGCCTGAGGAGAGACCCTGAAGCAGAGCACCCAGCTAAGTCCTGCTCGGGTTCCTGACTCAGAATTGCACCCTATGATAGAGAGGGACCCCTCCAAAGAAGGCTTGCTTTCATTTCTTCCAGGCACGTCTGGGTGCTGGCAGCCTGGGCCACCACAATGTAGTTTTCAGCTTGAGTGCTGTTGACCATCCGAATGGCAGGAATTGGAGCAACTGTATAAGTGCTGCTCAGTGCTTACACATTCTCAGGCATCCTTGACTCCTGCTCTGATCAGCACCAAGGATTCCGTTCCTGAGTCTCGAAAGTGAATGTGGGAAGATGGTGTGGGTTTTCTTCGTGTTTATTCATTCTTGGCATTTATAGAGCTTTGGAGTCTGGCTTAATGTGGAGAGGGTATCTCACTACCCTCCCCGGTGTGGCTAGACTGCGGCTCCATATTCTGTTCCTTGTATCCCACAGAGCTATGAAAATAGAACTGGTATTTGCCAGGATCAGCACATGCCCTCAGAGCAAACTGGTTACTCGGCTCAGAATGTCTCTGGTTCCTCACACTGCTTTAGGGTTTGACTTGATAACTTTTACTCTCTTTTAAGCTCTTCAGTATAGTCAAGAGTTTAAAAAATAGTTTATCCAAAAATCTTATTTGTTTTTGGCGGGAACATTGGTCCAAATAACCCATCTCATCAGAATTCTAGAAATGGAAGCCTCTTATTCTTAGACAAAGGTACTGTAAGATATAAACTTACCTCTAAATGTTGCTTCAGATAAAATGCCAAAGATATCCATGGGTGGTTCTTCCACTTTCAGTCAGCTGGAAATTTTGTAATTGCATTGTGATTTCTTCTTCAGATTGAATTACTAAGAAGTAAACTGTTCAATTTTAAGCATACATTTTGCTTTGTCATTTTTTGTTTTCTTTCACTGCCTTTTTAATTGCTGATTTCTAATTTTATTTTAGAGATGTGATTTGATGATATTGATTTGTTTGGAGCTTGTTTAAATTTCCTTTGTAGCGCAATAAAGGGTATCCACATAGGATCAGAAGAGATGAAACTTTCACTCTTCGCAGATGGTAAGATTGTATATCTGGAAAACACCAGGGATTTGACTATAAAACTTTTAGAAGTGATCAAGGAATACAGCAGTGTATCAGGCTACAAAATCAACACTCATAAATCAGTAGCCTTTATATACACCAATAACAACCAAGCCAAAAAAACAGTCAAAGACTCTACTCCTTTCACAGTAGTGCCAAAGAAGATGAAATATTTGGGAGTCTACCTAACATTGTGAAATATCTCTATAAAGAGAACTATGAAACTCTAAGAAAAGAAATAGCTGAAAATTTCAACAAATGGAAAAACATACCATGCTCATGGTTGGGAAGAATCAACATTGTTAAAATGTCCATACTACCCAAAGCAATATACAATTTTAATGCAATTCCTATTAAAGGTCCATTGTTATATTTTAAAGATCTTGAAAAAATAATACTTCATTTTATATGGAATCAGAAAAAACCTCGAATAGCCAAGACATTACTCAGAAATAAAACCAAAGCAGGAGGAATCACACTACCAAACCTGAGACTGTACTATAAATCAATAGAGATTAAACAGCATGGTACTGGCTCAAAAACAGAGAGATAGATGTTTGGAACAGAGAAGAGAACCAAGAGATGAATTCAGCTACTTAGCATTACTTGATCTTTGACAAGCCAATTAAAAACATTCAGTGGGGAAAAGACTCTTTCTTTAACAAATGGTGCTGGGTGAACTGGCTAGCGACCTGTAAGAGGATGAAACTGAACCCACACTTCTCACCATTAACTAAGATTGACTCTCATTGGATTTAAGACTTAAACTTAAGACATGAAACTATAAAAATTCTAGAAGAAAGTGCAGGGAAAACTCTTGAAGGAATCGGCTTGGGTGAAAATTTTATGAGGAGGACTTCCCAAGCAATTGAAGCAGTATCAAAGATACACTACTGGGACCTGATCAAATTAAAAAGCTTCTGTACAGCCAAAAACATAGTAAGTTTAGCAAACAGGCAGCCCTCAGAATGGGAGAAAATATTTGCAGGTTATGCCTCTGACAAAGGTTTAATAACCAGAATCCACAGGGAACTCAAACGTATTAGCAAGAAAAGAACAAATTATCCCATCTCAGGATGGGCAAAAGACTTGAAGAGAGACTTCTCTAAAGAAGACAGGTGCACAGCCTACAGACACATGAAAAAATGCTCACCATCCTTAATCATCAGAGAAATGCAAATCAAAACTACTTTGAGATACCACCTAACTCTAGTAAGATTAGCCCACATAACAAAATCCCAAAACCAGAGATGTTGGCGTGGATGTGGAGAAAAGGGAGCACTTCTACACTGCTGTTGGGAATGCACAATGATACGTTCCTTTTGGAAGGATGTTTGGAGAATACTGAGAGATCTAAAAATTGACCTACCATTCGATCCTAT